>BGPR01002069.1:97603-110146 GCA_013235015.1 Araneus ventricosus
AGGGAAGAAAATTACAAAAAAAGAGGAAAAGAGAGATTTGCTCAGCAGGAAGAAAATTAAAAAGCGCCCCTTGCGCCGGTGCTCGCATAATTACGCGCCGACATTATTTAGTTATTTTTCTCATTAAAATCGAAGAACTAATCTTCTTCTCAAGTGTTTCCGGAAGCTGAGACAAAGTTTTCTCATAAGCAACGACCGCAATGCAAATTTATTTAACTTCCGCACAGAAAAAGCGTTCGCCCACAAAAACTTCTCCCTCTGAAGTTGAAGGAGCAATATATTATCGAAGAGGCAATGAGTTTTTCTTCTCGAGTAATTATGACTCTCAGAAAAGAAGGTTTCTGAAGTTGAGAACATGAAGAGATAACCTGCGAGGTTTTTTTAAAAAAAATCTCTTCTTTTTCTAGGTCAAGAATAAAAAAGGGAATCAGGAATGGCATGCTGTTAGTTTAAAGTAAAATATGGTTTTGTATGTAAGTATTTTTTCTTGGAAGTTAGGAGGTTTTATTTTATTTGAAAGGTCCAACGTTGTAAATTCAAAAGAGCGGAAAGTCCCGGTTTTTCTAAAATGTATAGCTTAAACCCTCAAGTAGAAGTCTTGAGGTTAAAATGGTGAGATAAATGTTTTTGACCTGTTGATCTATCTTTGAAACATATTTTAAGTCAATATAAAAATATCTACTCGAAGCAACCAATGTTTTCATAACTTTTGCCAATATGATTTTGAAACAAAAATTAATAAGAACTTTCATTTCTTCATTTGAGTTTGACATTGTAAAGTTAATTGCATTAAATGCACTAAGGACGTAAACCACGCAACCTTGTATGCATGTGTGCAACCATGTTATATTGAACTATTTTAAGTGCTTGTTCCATGCGTAAAGCATATTTCTCGTTTAAATATATTTACATGCAAATATAGATATGCAAAAAAATTCTGTTTTCCAGATATGAGAACTATATCATTTTGCCAAGATTGAAATGCTTAACGAAACTTTCATAAGGCCCAGAAATGTCCCTATGAAAGTTGAAATGTCCTAGTTGATCCAGTATAATCTAATGTTGAAAAGAATGCTTAAGGTAATCATGAATTTCAGTTCATCTTTTACAAAGCCATTTCTGAATCAAAAATCTCCAAAGTCCCCAAGTTTCCCCAAAGAATATCCTTTGTTGAACAAGGTGATATTTGTATCCGCGCTTCTGTAGAAATATTACTGTAATCAAAAATATCAATACGAGATGCAATCATTGTATTTTACTATAAATATGCTGTCGTAAGAACACTATCGGTATCCTTTACGGTATTACATCGTTTTGAATTTAGAAAAACGAGTTTTTCTTTCATCTGAGAATTTATAAAGAAGAAAAATATAGATTCAGAGATATAGATTCACACCATGTCAGCGAAATCTTAACAAAAGCAAGGGAAGTAGCTTATAGTTAACACAATAATATTCCACATGTAACTTCGGATCATTATTCATTCAAAGATGCTAGAAATATAACATGAAAAGCAGGACAATAGCAACTACAGTTCTGATCCGAAATTGAGAGTTCCCCAGAACATCTTCCACTGTACCGAACGATTGGAAACGTCCATAGAATCAAACTGTGCATGCATGCATCACATGCTAACTGATGTATTGAGGGGGATCATATAAATAGATAGAAACACTGACGCATGTAGTTGAACTCTCCCTGGGCTTAGATAAGCAGATTTTTTCTTAGAAGAAAAGTTGCAAAAATTAGTATACATCACATTTGTGAACTCTAAACTCTTTTTCTTCGTCTGGAAAATAATTAAGGTAGGGTTTTTCTTTATTATTGGAGAGAGACCATATTCTTTATTGAAACCAATTATAAAAGTTCCTCCAGTGTAAATGGACTGTGACTCTATGTTCCATGACAAAGATTGAATATCTGTAGTTCTGCGACAAACATTGTACATGTTCGTCTTTCTGTGTACTATTACTGCTCTTTCGTGGATAGCATAACTTGTATAATTGGTATATTATAGTTAACTTTCAAAAGTCTGTATTTTATATATCATTAAACTACACATATTTGTATTGTACGCAATAAAATTTTAACTTGCATATATTTCTCACTCAAAAATAAAATGATAATAATCCAAAAATATTTCCAAAAGTGAAACATGGAACTTTTTGCATTACAGTATACGCCAAGAAACGACTGGATTAACTTTTAAGTTTAAATGACTTGTTTAAAAAGCATTATCTCAAATACCATACTTCCAGACACATACTGAATACCGAAGTCTGATAAAAAATTATTCAGCGTCATACTTTCACTTGTCTAACACAAGTGCTCTTTCACGATCGAATTTTGTTTCTTTTTTTGTCTTTACTGTGTCAATATTCATTTTGTAAAAACCCTGAAATCAAATATTCTTTCTATTCTATAGAATCTGTGAAGAAAATGAAAATATCACAACAAATCCAAAGCAAATGCATGAGCTTTCCAGGCAGGAAACAATTTTAATCTGGATTTAGAATATGGATATTTTATCCCATTTTTCTCTTATCCAGTCACGTCATCCATTAACTGCAAACGATAAGTGCAGAATTTCAAGATCGATGCCATCCATTCGATCCGAAATAGCATAAATCTCTTTTACTGAATTCCACCGACGACTCCGGAAACCGAAAATAAAATCGATCAGGAAATAATCATGCAAAATTAAAGCCCCAAAAAGAAATGACTTCTTCTAAATGATAGAAGTTAAACTCTCAAAATATAGACCAAAAATTGTAAATAAAATACTCCAACGCCACTCTTTTTTTACCTCGCTCGTTCTTTCATTTCTAAATTCCAATGGGTGGAAGGAAGTTTTTTTTTACTTCTTATTTCTTTGGACGCTTGGATATTTTCTACTCTGTCATTTTAATGCAATCCTGATTTTTGGTTTTCGCAGATTTTACTTGAAAAATGGCATCTGCGTATCGTCTGTGACTTTTTTTTTCTTTTTCAGTCTCTTTTTCAGCTGTGGAGCCTCAAGTTCGTCTCGCTTTCAATGGGACTTTTTTTTGCTCGAGAGTTTTTGAAGAGGCAAGATCGTAGAGTTTTGGAAATCTATGTTTCGAAGGAATGTAAAGCATCTTAAAAGGTGCTACATTTGCACATTATAAGCACGTCTTAGAGAGCTTTGAGGTGTTTCATATATCTGTGATATAAACTGGATTTTTCTTCCCTTTTTTTAGAAGCTATTTTATTGGTTTCTTTTTTTCCTTCTTTCGTTCCATGGCTGCAGAAAGAGAATTAGAGGAAATATTTTCATCTAATATGTACGTCACGGAAAATATTTTGCAATTTTTGATGAATTTTATTTATATAATAACGCCATTCTTTAAAGAAATCAAATAAGCAGAAAATATTTGAAGAAATTAAATTATCAAAAATGCATTATTTTTAGAATATTGAACATGCTTTGAAATGAAAGTAAATGCTTTTCGCTGTGAATAGTTTCATTAGAAAATAGTCAGATGATATGAAAATTTTAACACTTTATGTAAAGTTTTGGTCAGATACTGTAAAAATATAACAGGGCGCATTATTTCAGGAATATTCAAATTATAATACCGATGGAAAGTATCTAACTAGCAATATTATAAGAAAGAAAGTGTATATTTAGAAGAAGACACTGATAAGGAAGAAGGTATATATGTTGGTTAAATAAAATCGAGAATAAAATTTGTTTTTCTGAATATAAAGTTTTTGAAAGCATATAAGTGATTTCTATTGCACTTAAATTGTTTATTTTTTTCCTTACAAAATCTTTAACTCTTTAAACAACGAAATGGCTTTCCCCGTCTTTAAATAATAAGCATCTGTTCGACCGAAACCGCCCACACCACCATTATAGGGTTAAAAAAAAACTTACGTGTGTATATCTACACTGTTGTAGCTGATAAATAACGTAACTAAGAATAATACCTGCGCCCGTTTCCCATGAATATCGCAAATAGTTCCATCACAGGACATTTGCCAATCTGTAAGAACATTTTGTGTCATAGTAAATTGGATCCCCTTTTACCCTCTCCTGGCATTTCCAAACTCCAACAGTGTGACTTAAATTACAGTGGTTGAGAAACATTCTAACGAACAACTTATCAAGAACACGACTTCGACTCCTAATGCGTTTCATATGTGATGAGATAATGTGATATCTCATTGTAGAGGAAAATAATTGAGCACTCATCCACCCAGACTGACGCACACTTCCGGCTACTTATGATTTTTTCCCCCCTCTACGTACTTTTTTTCTATTTTGTATTGTTTTCTATGTTGTTCTGTCCAGTGTATGTTTCTTTTTCATTTTTATTTGTTTTTGTACCTGTTACTTGCTTTTGTCCTTTCTTAAAAAATAAAATTCAGCTCCATCCATCCAATCCGGAAAGGAGCCAAATGGCTCTACACACGGGGATACAGGTGGTGTAATGTGATGTAATAATCTGTAAGAATATGCAAAATGGACTACATTACGTCGAATCCCATACAGGAAGTCCAACCATCAAATACTGCAATTCCTATCATCTAAAGGAGTATCTAGATCCCCTCACAATTTCACAAACTGACTGGGAGCCTAGGAATTGAATCCGTTTAATTTTCTATCGTAATTTTACTGCTTGTTAGTCTCATACGACATTACAAGTCTGGGATTAGTCTTCATGTAATGAAAACTAGGAAACTGAGGAACATGCAGATCTATTATTAATCTGCAATCAATTTTATAATGATGTGATTGAATATTTTATTAATTTCTCTGGATAAACCTACAACCACCATAGCTTGAAGTATCGTATCTTACTTGTATTTCTGGATTACTTTTTAAAACAGGTTTGCTGGCAGCTATCGTCAAATTTTATTAAATTAAAAGAAATCTACATTTGATGGGATAGTTACGAGTATTTCTGCAAACTTTGCCACGTAATGTAGCAAAGAAAACACTATTAATTATTTCCTATCATTCATAACGGGAAAAAATTGCTTAAACAACATTTTAAAGCATAAAATTATTAGATAAAAACCAAGCTTCGTGTAACAAACATTTTGAAAGTTTTGTTGTAATACATTGAAGCAAAATTATGTTTTAAGGATCGGTATTTGCTGCCCATTATCCTACATTTTCAATAAGAAAAGATATTCAAAATGAAAAATGACAAGAATTTTTTTCCCATGTTATTTTTTCTTGATATTTTCCAACGAACGATGTTAAAAATGAAGTACTCATGCATCAATAATTCGTATTGTACTCTAAAATTATTTATTCTACAAAACATTTTAATTATTGTTTACTTTAAACATAATTAAAATGTTTATCGTTAGTTTTTAAGTATTCTTGTAGAAAACCTCTACCAAACTTTGTCACACAGAAATTTTGTCCTTCCAATTTTTTTTCACAATAAAACGAAATCTTCGTTCGGAATTTTAACTAAAATTAAACCTATAGAAATTTATTTACCTCTAAAATTACCCCCATCAATAAAGAAACCCCAACTGAAAATGTTTTTACATTTATAAATATTCTGCCATTTTTTACCGAAAATACAAAATGGTATATTTTAATCAAAAACATGTATACACATCAACGTGTGAAACTTTATGTTAAACCAGAAAAAATTGCATGACCAGAACAAATAATTAGTTTCCATTGGCAAGAAGGTTATTTTTGCCAGGTTATAAAATGTTCTTTTATCTGTATATAGATAGGAATGTTTATTCTTTTTATTTATATTGATATTCCATCTCTCCAAAAACTTGGTATACATTGAGAAACAATTTTTACTCCAATTTTGCACATGTTTGAAAGTAATTGTAATATTAGTTGAGTAGAATAAGTTTACAGATGATAAATATAAAGATAATTTAAAATATGAAATTATCTAATTTGAAGTTGTATTTGGCATTCTCTGGGGTTTCATGAGAACAATATAGATTCGCTGGTAACCTTTCCTTGCTATGAAATTTTGCTTTATTGATATGAATAGTCTTATAGAAATTTAGTTGATTTCTTTGATTCGTTACACTTTCATTTCAATACAGAACACCACTTCATGCCCCTAAGACTATAACATTTTGGTTATTTAAACAGTGTGGCGGACATGAAGCGGAAGAGACATCGGAAGACGCTCCTTAACTGTCTAGCAAAAAATGGCGAAGGCAGAGAGATGGAAAAGGATACAAAAATGTAAATCTAAAAATCTGGGATAATATACAAGAGACAAAGGGGAGTATCTTATAAAACCATATACAAACAAAAACTGTAAACAGGAAAGAAATATGAGTATCAACAAACAAAAGAGAAAAAAACTAATCAAATAAAGAAGTCCACAAAAACAAACTAAAATGCGAGTGTTAAAGCACATGTGTGTCTGTTCTGTTGATTGTTCTTTTCTCCATAAAATGAAAGTTCTTCTGCGTGGAAGCGGAGAATAGTTCAGGTGCGCTGTCACTTCGGCGAAGAGGGAGCAAAACATTTCCCATGTCGGCTTGCAGGAAAGAAAAAAGTGAAAGATGATCATGGATTTATTCGAAAAAGTTCTTGAAAATCATTAAGATGGTGTAACAGTCGTTGGATTTTAAGGCGGGAGCCTTTGTTGGAAGCGACATTGCGGAACCAGATTAGCTCATGTTGCTGTGCCGGTTTAGTCATGTGGAAGGATGCAGTCATTTCAATACAGCATTAATTTAATCAAAATCGCTCAATTCGTGAATAAAGCCGGTTTTAATATGTTTCATAAAAAATAATTTTCTTCTCCTTACTGAAAATGTTTGACTTTATCGAATCTAAATGTTTGCTTAACTTTAGCTTGTTTTTAACGGTTGCTGCAGACACAAAGAATGTCACTTGATTATAAAAATGTTTATTATAATAAAACCTTTAATATTGAATGGTTTCTTTCTCAATTAGAATCATATTTTTGGACAAGGAGAATATAATTTTTCTGTATCGAAATATCCTAACGGTGAATGAAATTTGGAATTGTATAGTTCTGGAAGTATCAATTACAAGGGGAACAACGAAGAACAAATAAAAGGTATAAGAAATCCACCTTCCAGAAATAACAAACCAATCCTGAAAAAATGGTAATATATACAACGAGAAAAGATGAAATGTACGGTGAAATGCTCGTCTTGACACTTGTCATGTAAGGTGAAATGATTCCAGATATTTTATTGGACAGCTCGTATTACTTCCGCTAGTACATTGTCAAATAACGGTAAATACATCATATTTCATGAAAAGGTTATATTAACTATTATCATTGAGCCATGAAATAAAAAGTGGCAAAATGGGTAAATATTTATATCTGAAAACTGAAACATACCATCATATGCTATTTCTATGTAAAGGCAATATAGTAAATTATTTTCTCTTTAAATCTCTACATTTCATTTCTATGATCAAACCTTCTTTGTTGGTTAAAAGCAAAAATAGTGTTACATTTCTTAATTGTCTTATTAGTGAATTCTCTTAAATCTCTTATTAGTAAAAGATAAACAAACATATACACTAGAGCATGTCCATCATATTAATAACATACATTATACAAAGATATCGATGCTAGATATTATAAAATTATAAACAGTACGCTAAAAATTACCTCAAACTGAAATATTTGGATTTTATTATAATAAGTAGCGAATTTTCATTAGTGAGTTAGTCCTTTGTATCCCAAAATATTTTAATTTCTTAAGCAATGCCAATATTGCTTTTATGCATATTTTCAAACCATATATTTAAGCATAGCATACATTTAAAAGATTCGATAAGAAAAATTTGTTTAATGTTAATCGAAAACATGATTTCAAGGGAAAAAAGTGTGGTTGGTATTTTCGAAAATAGATAATTGGTGAATACGTAAATAATGCTGAATAGTTTTATGGCTGAATCGCAATAGAGAATATTTTTAGCCATTTTTATTACTGATATTTACGGATGTTCGAAAAGATATAGAACTATAAATGATTAAGCTGTATTTAGCTATAAAAATTCGTATATATTTCTTTAAAGAGAAGGTCTTTTAAAATCTTTTTGATTTATTATTTCAAAGTATTATTCCAATTATATTTGAAGTTATTTCCAAGTATGTTTTAGAACTTCAAAATTATGAAAAAAAGCAACAGATGAAAAATTTTTTAAAGAAGCCTCTACTCACACAAAGTAACGTAGCAGGGTTTGAATGGACAAAGTATTTTCAGAATTGGCTTCCGATAATTTGATCAATTCTCCTGAATCCGCATTTATTATTAAATAAAAATAAACCACAAGGAATTCTTAGAGTTATTCAAAATAGAAAACAGTTTTCTCCTATATATTTCTAAAATTCATTAATGTCTGGTGAAATTGTATAAATTATGGATTTTGAATAGTCCAAACCACACTGCATAAACATAACAGAAAAAAAGGACGTTTAAATATTGTAAAAATTTCGGAAATGTCTGAGTTTTCAACATGTCTACACTATTCTATAGAGTTTAAACTTCCCTTAATTTGTATTTAAATCTTTGTACTTCGCAATTTTTTCCTGGATGATGCTGCACTTGCGCGCACCAGATCAATTCCTTTTATTATTGTTGTTTTGCTTTTTGTTTAGATAATTTTTTTAAATTTCTATCCCTATTCTATAGAAGTTATGCAATACATTAAAACTGCGTTTGACAGAATTTTTTATTTATGTTAGCAAAATTAAATTATATATTTATCGAAAAATTAATATTAATATTAAATTATATATTTTTTTAAAGAAAACATTGGCATTTTGCATTTAAATTTACCAGTCAGTTTCAGTTCTAAGTTGTAAAATCACCGTGTGGAATAATATGTTATCCAAGGTCTGCTATTGAAGGTAAAGTAAATAAACATCGTAATGAACAATGCAATTCTAGTAGTAGTCTAAAAATAATCCAAAATGTGTTTATGAATCAAGTACTTAAACTACAAAATGGCATTCCTTGATTAAGGAAGACTAACCTAAGCTAAAATGCACTAACTTCTTCTAATGAGCAAGCCAAATCTCAGTGAAGTAAACTAATGGCACAAATTTAAACCACAAAATTTTAGATATTCTTGTCCATAATCCAAACTTTTGACCAGTACTTATTCAGGAAATATTTGATATAAAAGATGTTATTCATAGTAATCCATGGCTTTTGTTTCTACTCACGAAACATTAACCCTCTGACTTTTAAGAGTTCTCAAAATCTGAGTACAGTTGCATGCGGAGGTTTGCTTACTAATTGATCTGTGGAATGGATTCGTCCGCCACGTTCCCCCTTTTCTCCTCACTACGGGTGGTGTAAGATATGAATGGCAGGCCTTTCATCTCTTATTTCTCCCTTAAGGATCGCTTTAATGAGCACTCGCCCAACTGCCTTCTCCCCCCTTTCGGAACAGCAACTGGCCGAAATTCGCCCTACTAGTATGGAAGTTGCATGGCCGGTTACGGCCGACTTAGGAGCCAGAGTGTTAAATAATATTCCAAAAAATATTTCATTCATTGTTTTAAAATAATATTTCAAAATGACTGGAAAATCTTTTTTGTGTACATTTTTCATGCAATATATCAAAATTTCGAAACGAAGTGCAACTGTACCCACTCATTTTTTACAACATTTTATTAACGAATTTTTACGTTGTAAAGAGCCACTTCTTAAACAGGAAACCAAATTCATAGAGGAAACATTAATTTATATAACGTATCTAGATTTTATTCCAAACTCAAAAGCAGTTAAATCTTTTATAATATTTAGACATTGAACGAATCATAAATTTTCTCCAAAAATTAAACATAGCCTTGCAAGTGCTTTGCAATATTGTTAGTTTTAAGTATTTGTCATATGTGTTTCAAAGTCACAACTATATGTAACATCGAGCAGAACGCAGTCTGTCACTTATGAATGACGGACTTCATATTACATCACTTAGAAAAACTTTTTATTTTATTCTTTAGGCAAGACATGTAATGAGATAAAAAGACAAGGCCGCGGGCATAAAAATCAATCCCACTATAGGAGCCTATGGGAATGTCTTTTACCACGCCAAGTTGATCATTGTGCCCGCTAGGGTTTCAGTATTTACTTTGATTGGCGCGAAACTGGTTTTTTTCTTCATCGTGTTTTGAAAACCTTCCATCTTTATTTACAATTAACAACTAATAACAAATTATTTTCAACTTTCAGACAATCAAGAAGGAATTCATTCTACTTTAAGTCACACACATACACACACAAAAAAACTACAAAGTAGAAATGTTTACATTCTTATAACAGATTGCATCTCTCGGTCGTCGTCGAAATAGAAAAACTTTATAAAGCATTTCTCGCCAAAAAAGCGAAACATCGCCAAATATTGGCATCAAAAACACTCCCCATAGGCGTCTATAGTGGGATTGGTTTTTATGCAGGCCGCGGTGGACTAGTGATAAGGTCTGGGCTTTGGGGCCGGAGGGTTTCCAGATTTAAAACCCGATTCCACTGATATTGGGCATTTTGCACGTTAAATCCTAAGTCGAAGGACAAACGTCCTCCCGCTGGTGTGGTGCGGAAGTTTGGAGAGAGATGCCAGCTCAGGTATCGTCCTCGTCATCTGACTGCGGTACAAAATTACTAGGTCCGTCCCAAAATTGTGTAACTAAACAAACGATATAACATGTTTTTTTATCTATTCCTTTCTTTAACTGATTAGTCCTTTCTTTGCTATTTACTTTTTTTTTAAATTATTCAACTTACTTCAAAATTAGTTTTCTGGATAACAATTTTTTCCTCCTTTAATACCAATAGAAACAAAAATTAAGAAGGATCATGGGTTAAAAATGCTTTATATTACTTTAAATGTGAATCTTAAATATATATATATAGCAAAACCAAAAAAAAAATTAAAAGTTAAAATTATATTATTTCTATTAAACTAAACATTCATGACTTAAAATCAATGATACTGATAAAAAAGCAATTAAAAATAATACCGAATATTCCGTGCAGTTCAATATAAAAAATAAATATTTGACTTGGATTTGAATAAATATTATTCTAGAATTTTTATAACGCCAGAACACATTCTTATACGCAAGAACACATGTAGTATAATCCTCGAGAACTTCGCAAAACTCTCTGCTAATCAATACGAAAATAGAATATAAGAATAAAATGGGATCGCCTTGCACTGAAAAAAAAAGAATTTTTTATTTCTTTCCTTTTTCATCAACGACGAAAAAGGAAAATTAAACCTCTTAATAGCGATTCATTACAATTTCTTTTTCAGTTAGTGAATTAAAGATTGGTTTTCATTGTACGTGTTATCTTTTCTAGGGAACTTGGAGAGGGTGAGTGGTATGAACGTTATTATGAGATTTGGAGAAAAAATCTGGATTTGATATGAAGAGACTTTTGTGTAACAGATATTTCAGAAAAAAGTTTAGATGTTATGATTCCTATTATGTGTTTAATTAACTATAAAAAATTGCGTCCTTTGAGGATCGAAAATATTTTATCAATGTTATAAAAATAAAATGTTCTTTGATAGATTAAATTTAATCAGCCAATGAAAGTTTCTATTCTATCGTTTTAATTTAACATAAATTATTAACTCTCCGAGTGGCGCAAATGTCTTTTTCCGTTTCTCATGTTCAGTTGAAAAGCAGATAGCTCGTATTTATAGGTATATTTTCTTAAACAACCTTGGATAAAGTGTTCTTAAGATTTCAAAGATATAATTCAATACAAAAATGATCGATTTATTTCCTTAAAAAGCTAAGTTTTCTAACCTGATAGATAAAAGTTCAAAATAATTGGGCTCTCAGAGGGTTTTAAACATTCTATTAATTTAAGAATTCGGATACACATATTTATTTTTCTGTGTTGATTAAAATTTCTTTATTATTTTATGTGTCTAAAATTTTCGAATATTTGAACTTTATTTTTCAAAGATTTTAATGACAAGCCTTTTTTTAGCAAGCTAGCGACAACTTTCCACTTTGCAGTTTGTAAAATGCAAACACGTTTTATAATAAAAAGTAATGAGTCAAGATGCTTTTTAAAACTAATATATTAAAATGAATAGTTATTATTTTAGGTCGTTAAATATATAATAATATGTTATAGCATTTATTTGCTACATATTTTTAATAAATATCATCTAAAGTTAACTATAGATATCATTCATAGTTTCCTTTAATAAGGGAAAATAATAATAGAATATTTTAATAATGGAAAGAGGTTCTTAGCGTGTTTTGATAATTTAAAATAGAATCTCATTTTCATAATGAATACAATGCCTTTTAATTGCATTGATACTTTTAAAATAATAAAGAAATTATTTAAGTTTCTTTATTATTAAAAGAAATATTTGCCCTATTTGTAGTAAGTAATAATTATTATCAAAACAACTTGAATTTTCAAAAGCAGTTCATCAAAATATAAGCAGAATACGTATCAGGCATAATGTATTTTTAATTAAAATTTGAGTTTTTGTTCTGGAAATAATGAAAGAAATAAACAATGCTTTCTTTTCAAAATCATCCT
>BGPR01002069.1:110156-130440 GCA_013235015.1 Araneus ventricosus
GCTTTCTTTTCAAAATCATCCTGGCTTATTTAGTTTATAAAAACCGATATAGGTTTTCTTTCATTTTGTTGGGGAAAGAATTAAATAATGCTTTCTTTTCGAAATCACCCTGGAATATTTAGTTTATAACAACCGATATAAGTTTTCTTTCATTTTGTTGGGGAAATAGGGAAACAAATAAACAACGATTTCTTATCGAAATCACCCTGGATTATTTAGTTTATAACAACCAATATTTCTTTCACTTTGTTGGGGAAATAAAGAAAGAAATAAACAAAGCTTTCTTTTCGAAATTATCTTAGCTTATTTAATTTATAAAAACAGATAGTTTTCTTTCATTTTGTTGGGGAAATAAAGAAAGAATGAAACAATGCTTTCTTTTCGAAATCAACCTGGATTATTTAGTTTATAACAATCGATATAAGTTTTCTTTCAGTTTGTGAAAGTGCAGCTATTGAATAATTGTTTTTTCCCTTTAACCATTGAAAATTCGAAACCCTTGTGTAAAAAGCAAAGCTCACGAAACTATTCGAGTCATAATTATCAAAATGTAAGTAGCTGATACCGTTAAAAGTTTTTAACAAAAGTTTCAATGATTCTAAAGCTAATGTGTAACAACTGAGATGTTTCTGATTAATTAAACTAAATTTTTTTAATAAGTCCTGCTGAAACTTTTAGTGTAAACCGAAAAATGTGAGATTCATCTATACTTAAAATAAATATTTTATTTTATTTAGACAACACAATATTGTCATTTTCATTAAAAAGTTTGTTTTTTAACCAAAGATAAAAGAAATTTTTGATAAAATTATCAAATAGAAAAACAGTTACAATTAATAAAATTTAACAAAAGATATTAAAAATTAATTAAACTTTTGCATTAGATAGAATGGCGCATATGCAGCAACTTCTAATAAAATACAAATACAGATAATAGAAAACAAAAAAAGAAAAAGATATACAGAAGAAACAGAAGAAGTAAGCAATAGCGATAACAATACACCTTTCTGCGCGCCCAACGCAGCAGCATCCAGTGATTGCATCAACAAAATTGTCCTACAATTAACCAACAAATCACTATAGAATTAAACAACAAAAAAATTCTCTAATAATTAAAATAATTAAAACACATAAAAGAAAACAATTAGAAAATAAAAGAAAATACAATCAAAATGGAAGACATGGAAGAGAACTCGAATGGCGAACTTTCTCGAAGCCCACTCGCCACCGGAGTTCAAATATGGATAAATTTTCTGTCAAGGATAAGACTACATAGTCAAAATTATACCCCCTGTGGCCTGAATTTATCCATTAACTGAAATATAGGAAATAATCTCTTTGGAAAAAGAAAAAAACACAATAAAGTCCTTTATAACAAATCCAATAGATACTAGAAAACATAAAATATTTATCCTCTGCCGAAATAGAGGCAAGAAATGACCCCAACGAGAAACATACGAGAACAAAGGAAGAATAGATCTGGAGGCTAGCATATCTAGCTCCATCTATGTAGAAAAAAGTTTGAAGCGCTTTTATTCTTCTGGTAATTGGTTCGATTTTCTCTACATAGATGGAGCTAGGTATACTAGCCTCCAGAACTATTCTTCCTTTGTTCTCGTATGTTTCTTGTTGGCATCATTTCTTGCCTCTATTTCGGCAGAGGGTAAATATTTTACGTTCTATAATATCTATTGGATTTGTTATAAAGGACTTTATTGTGTTTTTTTCTTTTTCCAAAGAGATTGTTTCCTATATTTCAGTTAATGGATAAATTCAGGCCACAGGGGGTATAATTTTGACTATGTAGTCTTACCCTTGACATAAAATTTATCCATATTTGAACTCCGGTGGCGAGTTGGCTTTGAAAAAGTTCTCCATTCGAGTTATCTTCCATTTCTTCCATTTTGATTGTATTTTCTTTTGTTTTCTAATTGTTTTCTTTTATGTATTTTAATTATTTTAATTATTAGAGAATTTTTTGTTGTTTAATTCTATAGTGATTTTTTGGTTAATTGTAGGACAATTTTGTTGATGCAATCACTGGATGCTGCTGCGTTGGGCGCGCAGAAAGGTGTATTGTTATCGCTATTGCTTACTTCTTCTGTTTCTTCTGTATATATTTCTTTCTTTTTTTGTTTTCTATTATCAAATAAATAAAATTTTATTCGATCCTGGTTAATTTAGTGTCAGGAAAATAAAATAAATCTGCACTTGTTTCTTTTAACATTTGCAAAATAATTGATTCTTTAATCTTTCTGAATGGTCTGAAAATATAAGCTTTTTTCAGTGATGTATATAATACATCTCTAAAAAGCTTATATTTTCAGATATTCAGATCTACTCTTGGATTGAAATGACAGCTGCTATAATTTATGAATGTGTTTTTGATAGTTTTTTGGAAAAATTAGGCGAAATAACTAAATATTAAAGTGATTTGGGCAGCCAAAAATTTCATTTATTTAGCTGAGATTTCGTATTATATATAGGCTTTGAAATAAGAAACTTTTCCACATACAGGCGTTGCAAATTCATGGCTTTCATATTTTCACTCCAGTCTAATGTATAGTTCTTAATAAAAATCAATGTTGCAGTCAAAATTCAAAAGCTCCACCTTCTTACATCTTAAAATATCAATTTCTTCTGTTTGGTGTCTCACACATATTGCCATTACATAAGCGAAAGACTTTCAGAAAGAAAGTAGTCAGAAGAAATTAACTATCTTAGAAACAAAGAAATTTGTCAATTGGTATTACATTTTTATTAATCTGATGTACTAAGCTCATCCAGAAAGTAAGTACCTTCTGCGCATATCTCCCGCGCATCTGACAGCACGAAGGTCGCACATGCGTGGCTACATCCTTCAACTCGAGAACGAATTAGTCTAGCCATTTCGTTTGTTTACGTTAACGTTTGAAGTCATTGTTTGTCGGTAATCATGTTTAAAACAATCGATCGGCCCGCCAACTGTGAAATAAGAGCCGTTATCAAGTTTTTGAATGCGAGAAATCTCCGACCTTGTAAAATTTATCGTCAGATAAATGAAAGTCAGTCCGGACCTATCTCCATCCGACTTCCATTTGTTTCCTCAGCTCAAGAATTTTCTTGCCGGCCAGAAATTTGCAAGTGATGATGAGATCAAGGTAAACGTCCAGAACTGGTTCAGGTCGCAGGCGGCCGAATTCTACGAAGCGGGTATGTTGAAATTAGTGCCAAGATATGACACATGCCTTAATTCGCATGGTGAATATGTCGAAAAGTAGTTTAAGGTGTGTAGATTTTTCGGTAATAAAATACAAATGACAACAAATTGCTAATCTTTTTTAATACCCAAACGGTACTTACTTTCTGGATGAGCTTTATATATCGATTTTTCCATACTATTTTCTTAACCCAATATATAATTATCTTTTGTTATCTAAGTGATTAATACTGAATATAATATATTTCCATTACTTAACAGAGGTATTTTACCTAGAGGAAGATACAGAAACATGTTTATCTTAGAAAGAAAGATATTTGGCATTTTTTCAATTTTATCAATTTGTTAAATGGTGCTTTTTTCAGTGTTACTTTATTAACCCAACATAGAGATTTTCTTCTGTGTCCTACTTGATATAATATTGATTGTAAACAATATGCATGTTTCCATTACTTGATACCTGTTTAGAAGCGAATATACTTAATGCAAATATTTCATTTTCTCACTTTTAAATGGGATACCTGACGCACATTTGTTGTTCATAATCGGCCAAATGTGTCGATCATTGAACTGACAAATCTTTTTTAGTACATACAAAAATCTGTTAGAGTGGAAAACTCAGAAAAATTTATGGTAAAACTGGCCAATACTGCCAGTTGACCAAAAAGCGGCATGTACAATTAACCTACGAAAGTTTATAGATGGGTGTATCTGTTCTTTGTCCAATTTTCCAGCGGCTCTGACTTCGTCCTTAAAAGTATTCTTGTAGTATGTTCTCACACTATATGCTAACACTTTCATTATTTTTATACTCCATATGTTATAACTGCTTCAGATATTTTCCTTATCACATCTCTTTAGAGCTTTAGAATATTTTGACTCATATTTTATTACTAGCCGTCTTCGGCGACCAGCTTGTTCGCCTGGAATAAGATTTCAATTGAATCTTGCATCAGTTTATATTCATGGTTCTCTGAACAACGTAATTTTAAACTTCAGATTGTGGTAATTATTTAACACATGTTCTATTAGTGACCTCGGACATCTTCATTTCATTGTCTATATAAATGTTCCTAATGGAGTCAAATAACTGACCATGTCATATAACCTCTGATTTCATGGTGTCGGCACTATCTTCACTTTCTTATTACTCTTGTAAAATAGCATTTGATTTCAACATTAAAATGACGCACCACAATTTAAGGACAGCGTCATGTTAGCTGGATTAAAACATGCTGAGAAAAGAATGAAAACATAGCAATCATAAACATTTAGCTTACTGGATATATTTCTTAATGAAAGCAAAGCAATATCTCGGAGAGCTTGGTTTACAGATTCCGCTTGGTTTCAGAAATAAAATATGAAAGCAAAATGTATTAGGATATTATCTGAGATTACAAAAATGAAATAGAAATATGCAATTAAATATTTGTTTAAACAATAGAAATGGTTTGAGTTACGTTACAACAATGTAAAGTATTGTTGTAAATTATACCAAAAATATTTTTTTTAATTTATTAAAATTTAAGAAAACACTGTACAGCAACTTAATTGATATCATTGGGAAGGTAATTTTCTACACTTTCATATAGTGTAAAAATGATTTTTGTGCTGTTATATTTTCGGATGATATTAAGAAAAAAAAGCCAAAATTTCGCTTAATATTTAATTAATTAAAATTCTAATTAAAATTTCAAAAAAAGGGCTCCGAGGTGCGCATTCAAACCCTCCAAAGTATTTTTGTGCCAAATTTCGTAGCTCTAGGTCCAGCGGTCTGACCTGTAGAGCGCCAACACACATTCTCCTCTATTATTAGTAGAGATGTGATTTGATTCATAAGCTTCGAATACCATTATTTTATTAATTTTGGATCAAATTAAATAGATGAGGTTTTGGGGCAAAATATATAACCTGACTTTTATTACTACGCCTTTATCGATAGTTTAAAAATAGATATGTAATTGTTTGGTGCATCAAAACCACATTTCTCTTGAACAACGTAGAAGCCAACCTATATATGGTAGCAAACATAGGCTCTGCCTGAAGCATCTAGATACATATCCAAGTTTTGTTTCATAACACAGTAAAGATAATCGTCGCCTTCGCATGCAAACTTTCCAATTATTCCATCTTTGTAAAGACCACTGCCTGCTGAAGATGGATAATTGCTCATTAGGTATTCCGGCGCTCTGTTTGTACGTTGAATATTTATGGCAGGCCCCGGAGCAGCCGGATAGGTATCATTTTCCGAAATATGATGTGTTGTAATTAATTAATCGTTGAATTCACGATCGAATGGTCAAAGGTCTGCGGCGGCTAAGGGAGGAATGACATTAAGAGTAGTTGCCGTTACCTCGCAGTCATTGGACCACCTTCTGTCCAACGAAATAATGGCCTAGGTTTTGGTAAGTTGTTTCTAAAAAAGCATTGCTATTTGAAGTGTGTGAGATGCATTTGATATTAAGAACACTATATGTTAGCGTTTATTGAAAAACAAAATGCAACTGTTTTAGAACGTTTAAAGCGTTTGATGTGAATTTAAATGGTCATGAAGATTAGTACAAATTAAAGTGGTTTTCGTTTAACTTCAAGGGGTATCCCTTATTAAGGGATGATAATGACTGATTCTGAGGAACTTAGTAGCATCTTACATATCTTTATGTTCTATAAGTGGTGTGTCAGATATTTTTCTTACGGATTCTGTAAAATTGTCGTTCATTTTACTCGAGGAACTTCCAAACGCTGTAATCCATTCAAGACTTTTTTTATTTTAGTATAGCTTAATATGTCCTGCTTCATTTATCCACTACTCGATGCAGAAATCCTCCGATTTACGGCAGCCATTTCTCAAAATGAAACTAGAGTTTAATACAATATCGCAAGTTACAGATATAACCTCAAAAGTGCTACCCCCCGTCAACGCATAGGCACCCGGGGAACTGAATGACAGTGGCCGTTACTACAGCTCGAGTACTGAGGCCGGAGTCCTAGTAGCCAATCACTTGGCCACGGCCCGACCCCTCCCGAAGCAGGCACGCGCTATCACTTGAGGAAGGGTAGCAAATCCCACCATTATTGCGCCATCAGGGGAGGCGAGAACTTGCTTACTTATATGGAAGCTTCTCATACGTGAACTCGCTGTGCCCCTATAAGAAAACCCCTTCAAATTTGGTATTTTCAAAGTATATTTAATTCATAATAATACAAAAAGAAAAAAGGACGTTAATTGCTTATTAACATCCTCAAACAGAATGCTGAAATTTGGAAGATTCACTATGACAAAGAACTATACCTGAAGTTGAACTTGGCCATGGAAGTTCTATATTTCCAGAATTAAGAAAACAGGATATTTTTCTACAGTAGAATGATTACAATGAATGTCTTGATTTACTACTAGATTTATTTTCAGTTTTTACAAGCAGTTTGGTTGTTTTAATTACCTAAAGACTAGCCAAAAGAAATTGTAAAGCAATGTATGACATTAAGATATAATTAAAGATCGCGTCGTATATCGGATTGCAATCAATTTCTGGCAGAAAAGTTGCGGATTTTCGAAAAAGAATGGATTATCTAATGAATCCAATTTTCATATTTCGAAAGACCTTTGCTACAAAGTATTGGAGACGAAAATAAAAGAGGTTTCACAACAACTCTGATTTATGAAACTGAAAGAGAACTTGTGAAACATTAATCTTCTACTTAATAAAGAAATTAATGAAGTTAATACCCATGAGTTGATCACTGTGTTGAAGATTAAGGAATAATCTGATTAAAATGTAAGCCTGATTTGATATGATTGGATTAAAGGGTATTTTCCTAGACTCCGCTTCATTGAATTCTTCATAATCATTTATGGGAGCTAAGAAATTCTTTTTCAAAATAAAAAATGTTTAATGTATCTTATATAAAAAGTAGGAGATAAGTAAGGAACATAATACAGATTTATAACCGTTTTTGACTAAAACGTTGTTATTTTTCCAAATGAAAATGTATGGTGAATTGATAAATAATATCCACTTATCATGATGTTGATTTATTTTTTTAACTTATTACTATTTTTCCTGATATAAAGCTCAAAAGATACAGAGTACTCCGTGATTAACCTCATCATCAAAATATTATTTCTAATTAAACACACACAAAAAAAGATTTTCGTTGTGATAAAATCTAATGAAATTATTTCAAAATATTTTTCAGATACAGAAAAATTATATTTTCATGCTTTATAGAAGTTACCTAGATTTATTTTTAAATAGACTTAGAAAACATTAGGTCATCTAAGAACGATGCATAAGCATGATGATATTATGGAATAAGTTCAACTGGCAGTATAAAAGAAGACATGATCTTCCTTACCCTCAATATTAATTGATTTTTATACGCTTTCACCGTAGTCAATTTTTCTAAATAATTAATTTAAAAAATTTATTAATATAAATAATATAGTAAAGCCTTAAATGAAGTTATTGCAGATTCGTTTCAAAATTAAGAATTTACACAAATATAATCACTTTAATTTAATCGAAATTTTAGAGTGAAAATTTTGACTCACGGAATCTGGAAATATTTACTTGTTGCAGCTATCTGTCTATGCTAAAGTAGCCTCTTTGGTTTTGTAACTATCGTCTCATCAATAGTTTTCAATCGATTTATTATGATATCTTAGAACACGGTAATAATATTATTACATTAATTGCGAAAATTCGGAAGGAAAATGGGATGCTATGAAGACAATTCAGTTTATTGCAGATCATAAATTATTAAGTTTCAGCTACTTATATTAATTATAAGAGATTTTAATCCTTTCAAACTTTCAGAAAACTCTTCTAACCTTCGCCATTTTATAATGCAGGCTTAGTCGGGGAATTTTTAATATTCTTTCTGGGGCAAATGGATGCACTCTTCTTTTTCTCTCTCTCCCTCTCTCAGTTTTTCTCTTCTTTTCCGGAATGTTCTATGAAACCTTCTCTTGTCACTTCCTCCGTGGGCAAAAGGAAGTGTATAATAACGGTCAATAAAAGGACACTTCAGAGGACAGTAAGTGAGAAGAGAGCCCTTTTAACGTCATGGTCCGTCGAGGACAGGGCAAATAAGACATCAACCCTTCTTCCCATTCGGCTGTATCATGTTTGTTCGGAATCGAGGATGGTCGCGTCAGAGGACAATTTATAGGTGATTGATCGAAAGAGGGGTGTCTATTATTCTTCATGGGATATATCTCTAGTTCTTATCGTTTGGGATGATTCTTAACAGAACTGTTTGTGATGCCTGAAATTTCATGTCAATATTGATCTGAACATTCCTCTGTCCTGCATAACCCCAGTAGCACAAAAATTTTGTACAATATTGTGCGATATTGAAAAATATTCGCAATATTGTATAATAGTGCATAATATCTTATAATATTATATAACATAGAACAATATTGTACAATATCGTGCAACATGTTGTGCTACCTGGTAAAGTCTCCTTTCGTGAAAAATCTTGTAGAAGATTATTTATTGCATATGACATCACGCACCTGAAAGTATTTATTATCTTCATTCATATTCTACAGAATTTTTATTATTTTCAAAGCTGTACGTTTGTACTGTAAAATTGTTAACTAGTTTTTACGTTAATGATAATTTATGCAGTACAGCTGTATATATTTAAAGACTTGCTTAAAATATCGTAAATAACAAATACTGTTTCATGTAAAATGAAAATCCACTTTATTTATTTCTTTTCCATTAGTGATAGCTGATGTCTCATTTTCTTTCAAAAAATTATAATTTAAATTTCATAATTCTTGCTCTAAATCACTGCGGTTCAGCTTACACTGACCGACATTCCAAGTCATTATGCCAGATAGAATTATTATGTCAGACAGACCAAAAGTTATATTATCTCCAATAATTCATTAAATGTTTCGCAATCTTTACAATTCTTAATCCATCAGAGTCATTGTCATCTCAAAAATCCCTAAACTTCTAAAGGTAGTCGAAACTATAATACAGTGTTTTTATAAAAGAATATTTCTATTCTGAAGGGTTATAATTGCAAAACTAACGAACATGTAACCTTCTGAGCAAATAAAATCAAAAATGACATTTTAAGTTTATAAAATTATAAATTTTCGATGTGACCACCACCAGAAACACGAACGATAACCAGTCGATAGAAGAACTCATCCCACACTTTTTTCAGCATGTTCAGTTCAGTGTTCAAGTTTAGATGGCTGCAATTATTCACGTTTTCAGTTCTTTAATGTTCGGCGGTAGCTGTGGATAAAAAACATTTTATTTTTTAATGTATCCTTGTAATATTGCACAAAACACATTAACCTGTGGTGAATCGCGTTCGAATTCATCGGTTGAAAGAGGATTACCTGCACCCCATATGTGTGCTCGTAAGGCCTATGTTTAAACGAACCAATTTGATTCGTCAGGAATCTAGCATAAGACAGAGAGACCTTTGCTCACAGACATCTTTACAGATTGACAGATCCAGAAACAATATTCTTTACACAATTATTCCATTAATCTGTTTTCTCAGGAATCTAACATAAAACAGTGAGCCCTTTCCTAACAGGCGTCCTTACACTGTCGGATCCTGAATGCATTTGACCAAAAATAAACAATCTTTGGCTACAAACATTTGACCATCCCGCTAAGACATTAAAAACAGTTGGCGTTTCAACAGTCTGCATCGCCAAATTAAGAACTCTTTCAAAAATCTCTCGCCAAAGAAAGAACTTATAAACTTTTCATTCACTACTAAACGTAGAATGATGCATTTGCTTGTCTTGTTGAGGAGCTAGATCTCTTCAAAATTGAGATATTCTTTTGTGAATACCCTGCACGTATCATACCGGAGTTATAAATTTTGTCATCAGAGACAGAAGTTAAAAGAAAGCTGCTGTTGTGCTAACGTATCTCAGCATGCAGACACTATAATGGAGCACTTCCTTCCAGATGAACGAAATTGGGACTGAAAGTTAACAAAATCAAATATCTTGAAGATGCACTTTCAAAGTTGAAGTTTCTAAAGTTTCCCATTCTGGATTAATATTTTCTCCAAAACTATTGCAACAGCGGAAGTTTAGAATCTTCTAGGTCTCTTCTAAATTTTTATTTACTGCAACAGTTTACAGACTCCAGGCACATTTTTCAAAACACGAGTGCTTTTATTCCAACCTCCCAAAAGAAATGATGCAAAAAAGGATATCTTCATACAAAGCCTCTCCTCCATGCTATTCATATAAAACTCTCCAACTTCTTTTCTTTCTTCCTTAAGAAAAAGGCATCTAAAGCTGGAAAAAGTCTGTCCCTAGAGAAAAGAGGAGATAAAAGACCCTGTACAGTTATGCTTGAAGGGTGGGAGAAAGAAAAGAGCACACCATCTACTTTTCTTCGAGTCAGGTTCTTTAAAAAGTTAATCACGTTATTCCGAAATGTATAGGATTCATCGAAAATCCATGTTCAGTCGGCAAGCCAAGGTACAAAAGATGACAAAGAAGAAGAAAATCGCGGTGAGGAAGAAGAGATTTTATTTCACTTGCAAGAAAGGGACGTCGGAGCTTTTGTCCTCAAGTCATACTTTATTTACTTTACTCTATTTTGTACCGAGAAATCGTTTAAATGTAAACATTTCCACTGGTTTCTTTGGCGCTTCACGGCACAGCAACGCTCTTCGACAAAAGACCCTAACTTAGCTCTTAAGTCATGCGGGTTCTTGTAGACAGCCTGACAAGAGGTATGAATGTTAGGAATGGGCCGATTTTTAAAATAAGTAATGTACTCCCTGCTTGTTCTGGAAGAACTTTCTTTAGTTATTTTTAAATGAAAGGAACGAATTTCTTTTTCTTCACGAATGGATAAATTCAATCTCAAAATTGTGTTTGTTTAGTTAAAAATAAAATTGTCTTCCTTCTCTTAAAAGAGGTTACAAAATGAAGTAACTTTAATTAATTTTTCGAGTTAAGTTTTTATTACTGAATAAGTAATTTTTCTTAAAAATATAACTATTATGTACATCAAAGGTGCATTTTTGTTCAATCTGCAGCAAATATTCTATAACAGACAGTGCATAAGATTTGCTAAAATCAAGTTTTCTAAAGACAAAAACAACTTACCAGAAACTTTCAAAAATAATATTTATTATTTTGCTTCAAAATTAAAAGCACTATCCTAATATTACGATAGATAAAACAGGGAAAAAAAGTTCAAGAATTCTAGTTCTTGCTTGATTATAGAAAATATTACTCATCTTTCAAATTAGTAATTTGTGTTTTTTTAATGAGCCGTATTCATTACAGAGATTATTATTACTTCTAAAAGAAAAATCACAACGTTCGTAATGAATGCAATAAGATTATATTGAGATAATATTTTATCTCATTTAGAAATCTTTTTAAACTTGAAAAATTCGATTTCATTTTGAGCTTAGAAATATAATTTTAATATAACATTTATATAAAATTATACGTATGCTTCATTATTATTGGTTTCGTAGAAAGGTAATATAACCTGGTAATTTTGTTAGGAACCTACGGGAATAATATCGCAGTTGAAACATTACAGGAAAAGCCACGAACTTTGAAGAGGTATGATTATTTATATTTTTTCTAATATTTTTATAATTAGAAAAAAATTTCCATAATTTATAATATTGCAAGGAAACCAAAAATATTACTTACACTACTGTTTCAATCAAAATGTGAAATAATTTAATTAAGAAAAAGAGATGAATTTCCCCAAAATAATTCTCTAAGCAATTTAAAGTGTGTTTTATTGTCTATTCGTATCAGGCGCAATGAAAACATTTTGTGTTCATAAAACTTATTTCAGTCCATTCTGTATTCTGAGTGCCAAACATTCATCTATATTCACTGTCTATAGTCAGTGAAGATAATTTTGGTTTTTTTATTTCAAAATAACAACCCAGTACTAATTCATTACCGTTAATATATTAGGGACCAGATTTATTTCACGGTAATCATTATTTTATTACACCCTAATATACAAGTACTCAAAATTAACGCCTTGGACTACCAATTTATTTAATTTCCTAATTAGATAGCATATCTTGTTTTGGACATTTATTGTTATTCATATCTTAATATAAAAGTACTCACATTCAACTCCTTGACCTACCAATTTATTTAGCTTCCTGATTAGATAGAATATCTTGTATTGGACATTTGTTGTTATTCAAATCTTAATATGAAGGGCTCACATTTAACTACTTGACCTACGAATTTATTTAACTTTCTTATTAGATAGCACATCTTGTTTGAGATATTTATAGTTATTTAAAACTTTACATAAAAGTACTCATAATTTGCACCTTGACCTACCAATTTATCTAACCTTCTAATTAAATGATATACCTTATTCCAGACATTTATTGTTATTTAATAGATATAAATACTCGAAGAACACCACTAAGCGGGTCCAAGTGATTTTTTAGCTTTTGAATTAATCGCTACTTTGACTTAATTACAGATTTAAATGTAAGAAACACCGTTATTCGATGAGCAAATCAGACTTGTCATTGTATACGAAGGGCATAGAGGCTCATAAATGAGATTTTAAGACTTCTCTCTGTTATTATCATTTATTTATCTCTTTCAGGCCAAGTATTCATTGTGCCTCACTCAAAATTTTATTCGTGTGTGCATGACAATATTATTAATTACATCTGGAGTTCTCCTTTTCAATGTTCTGTTGTTATTTTATTTTCTCTCTTCCCGGGCCCCAATTTTTTTTATTAATTCACGTAACTAATGGAAAGATTTAATTTCAAGTAGTAATTTGAAAAGTTCTTCAGTCACCAATTTTGTGTCGAAACATACTAACATATTACATTAAACTACGTTTTTAATAACACATAGGATTTTATTTGAGTATATTACGTATATGAAGAAAAGTTGCTCATAAGATCGAACTGATTGGAGAAAGCAGTTGTCTATATGTTGTGGTGCTTGCAGCTGTGGTGTGCAGTCTTCCTTTAGTCACCCGCCTTAGTGTAATTTATTTTTTATTATATTAGAGTTCCAGAAGTTCTAGGGCCTGAAATTTATAAATCCATAGCGACAGATCAAATTACCAAATAAATATGTCACATATTCTTTGATCTAATTATTTATTCACGAACAGCAATCGCGAATCTTTATTCCTTTTATATGAAAACACCTTTCTTGTGTTCAAAAATATCATCACACAATTCTACCCTCTTATTTATTTAAAAATGAATGAAATAACAACTAATATGAGTTAGTTTTTTTCCGACTGTTTGTATTGAGGTGGAAGGAAGCTATGCGTAATGCCAACACTTCATCGACTATAAAACAGAATGGTGAACTTCGATACTAATTTAACATTTTTTGATGAATAACAGCCACAAACAACTTCAGACTGGAAATTCTGAATAAATAGAAACAGTTAGTAAGTACTAGAGCAATCCATATTAGAACAAGATGCTGTACAATATTGCTGCGATATCTTCACAATATTTTGCGGCATTTAGAATATCGAACAACATGGTGGAGATATCGTAAAATATCTTGTGCAAATAGAGATCAGCATGCAAATTGGGCGCAAGTGTTCGAGAACGGTGGAAAGGAGAGCAGAGATATTTGACTGAAGTTGATCATCGCTTTTACGTCAGAAATCAGAATCATGGATCAGCATACGTCATTCTTTGCTTCAGGGATAGCTCGAAAATCAAAAGACGGTCACGCTGCACAGTGGAACCACCAAGATGTAAATAATTACGAAAGAAAAAGGTTGGAAGATCCGAGAATATGTGAGTATATTCCCTGAATGTTTTAAGATACCAACTAAAAATAGAAATTTAAATTAAAAGGAAAATAAATTAAAAGAAACAAAAAGTAAACAATAATGATGAAAAATAATGAAAACAATAAACGCTTTTGCGCGCAAACGCAGCAGCAAAAAGTAATTGCTTGAACAGAATTTTTTTTAACAATAATACAACAAAAACTATAAAAAATAAAAAAACGAAAGATTCTCTATTACTTAGAACACTTTAAATAGAAATTAATTCAAAATGGTAAGGAACTAAAATGGCGCACTCATCAGAAACCACACGCCATTTTTAGTTCAAAAACGAACAAAATTTTCTGTGGAAAGGAATGAAAGGAATTTATTTCTCCACTCATTTGAGAGAAATTTAATTAATAATAGAATTGTTTACAGTTTTCGTTTCATTGATGACCTTTTGGTCTTTAATCATAATAATGTTAACTCCATTTTTAGCTGCTATCCTAAAGAACTCAAATTAAATAAAACTAACAATGAATTGAACAAATGTAATTTTTTGTATCTAGAAATTGAAATTTTGAATTCAGATATTTTAGTTGGAATATTTGACAAGAGGAAAGAATTTAATTTCAAGGCTATTTCACTTTGCAACTTTCAAACAAGTCTTCATTTTAAAATCATAAAGAACTCTATTTTTTCTCAAATTAATAGGATTAAACACATTTGTAATAACCACTCTACTTTAGTTAAAGCCTTAGTTAATTTAAATAATAACTTAAAGGATAACGGATACCCATATTGTTTTCCTTAAACTTGATCTCTTAATAAAAAATAGTTTTTGTTCTCCTGCGAAATAGTTCGAATTTTTCTTCATAGATGGAGTTACTGGCTAGCTTCTAGATCGTCGATTGTTTTTATCTATAGCGTTCTTTTTCTGCTTGGCTTGCTTTTGAAAGAAGGTAGAATTTTTTTATCTTTTTTATCTCTTTTTTCTGATTATGGATTTGGTAATTTTTGGATTTATGTTCTTTATTTGGTGGCCGGAGAAAATTCAGACCACAGGAAGGAATAAATTTTGACTTTTTGTCATTCTTTCCACAGAAAAATTTTGTTCGTTTTTGAACTAAAAATGGCGTGTGGTTTCTAATGAGTGCGCCATTTTAGTTCCTTTCCATTTTGAATTAATTTCTAATTAAAGTGTTCTAAGTAATAAAGAATCTTTCCTTTTATTTTTTATAGTTTTTGTTGTATTATTTTTTAAAAAAATTTCTGTTGAAGCAATTACTTTTTGCTGCTGCGTTTGCGCGCAAAAACGTTTATTGTTTTCCTTATTTTTCATTATTATTGTTTACTTTTTGTTTCTTTTCATTTATTTTTCTTTTAATTTAAATTTCTATTATTTGTTTTTGTATTTTATTAGATTCGGCTGCATATGCGCATTTCTATTTAATGCAAAATATGTTTTTATTTTAAATTATTTAAATTTAATTAATTAATTTTGCTAAATTTTATGAATTGTAACTATTATTAAGATATCAACAATAGAGCAACTGTCTTCAACTGCTATTCTTTGGGGTGATACAAATAGAGGAAGAAGACAATAAAGCAGAACAACATCGTGGACATATCGTACAATAAAGTATTCTAATAGGGATAATCATGCAAACTGGGCGCAAATGTGCGAGATCGGTGGAGAGGAGAGCAGAGAGACTTGACTGGTGTTGGTCGTCGTTTTTACATCCGAAATTAGAATCGTGGATCAGCATATGCCACTATTTTCTTCAGGGAAAACTCGAAAATCAAAAGAAGGTCAGGCTGCACAGTGGAGCCACCACGATGTAAATAATTACCAAACAAAGCTGGAAGAGAATTTGTAAGCACATTCCCTGAATGTTTTAAAATACCAACAATAGAGAAACTTTTTTCAACTGCTATTCTTTGGGGTGATACAAAAAAAAGGAAGAAGACAATGAAGCATAAATCTTCGAAAAGTTAAGATTGAGTATGATTTCTTTTTCTTCATTTATAACTGATTCATCTTAATCCGATTAATATTTTTTTACTAGCTCAGTGATAAACATTCATGAGTGAAACACATGTTCATCGCCTGAAACGAGATTTCAAGGGAATAGACTACCCGCCTTTTCTGGTGCAATAACGGAAAGGTCGAAAAATTCGATTTGGTGCTTTTGTTTGGGGTCTCCAGCTACGAAATAGGATTAGTCGGGTAATACCAGCTTTTGAGTTTATTTTTAGAAGTCATCGTCTTATTGTTTAAGAAAGAAAAGCGAAAAACGTCCAATGGGAATCTGTAGGATCATTGATACTTCTTTTTTTCTTATTGAAATGTAGCTGTAATAGTAAAGACTAGTTTATTTCGTATTCTCTTTGTTTCCCGCAACGAATAAAATATTTTCAAAAACTGCATTATACTCCAGAGATCTTTTTCTTATTATGTATAGCAAGAGCGATATTAAGCGAACCTAATGGAGTTAGTGTGATACTAAATTTGTCTGTAAATATAATATGGTTGAATAAATGTTGTGTAAGCTACCGGTAATTGTTCATTTCGGTCTTTCTCAAAGTCACTATAACTAATGATTGATGTTACAATTTTTAAATATTGCCTTATCTTAAACATTTAATCAAAAACAAATTCAGACAGATTTTACACTGAGCAGGTTTAAGAATATATTTATTTTCGGACTGATGACCAACAGTACACCCAGCAACACAGAGCATACAGAACATAACTCATAGAACATTAACGTAGTACATTACACAGAGCACATTCATTACACACATGCGCGACAGACAACAGAGCCTGCAGCGCCATCTACTTTTACTGATTGAGCCTTAGTTGCAACAATTGATTGATTAATTCTATCAAATCTATTTTTAAATCTACATCAAATCTGAAGTAATAATAAATTAAAAGAATCAAAAGTTCTATTAGTAATTGTAATATATTTTCTGACATTTTCTACGGAATCTTAAAATTGTAGATAGAAAATCATTTCCGTCAAATAGCTGAAATTTAAATATTTATAGACTGAAATTGAAAACAGAAGTTGTTTTCAATTCTACACAAATGCCTGATGCTTTCACTGGCATCAGATATTACAACCCATTGGGAAGAATCATTTGTTAAGTATCTTTCAGCTCCCGTAAAAGTGTAGGAGGATTCATTCTAGGATCCAAGGAACAGTTATATACATTCCATTTCACGAGAATCATTACTCCACTTTATTCGTTTGCAGATTAGCTTTGTTCGATTATATTAATGAAGCCATTTTCGTAGATCATACGAGAGCAGTTTTGAAAGGGGTTTCATAGTCAGATGACAAGGGCACCACCTTCTCCCTCTCAGGATAAACCAGTATGTGGACGTTTGGCCCTCGTTTAAATTAACGTGCACCATGTTTGAATACATGGTGGATTTTCTTTATCATCAGTTCTCGAACTCAAGACCACCGGTCACCAGACCGATACCGCTCCTCTTGCAGAATACCAGTTCATACAAAAATACACGTTTCATTAATGTATCGAAAGATTGAAATAAAACCATCTTGTTGTTGATATGGTATTAATTTAAAAAAAGAAAATAAATAAAGCGCTTGCAATGCGAAATCCGCGTGGAGAATTAGAAAAAAGTGTCTAATATTTCCGCGGTAACTTTGATAATACCTATTGCAATAAAGTTGGATGCTCCGAAATGATATTTTTCATGATTTCAAAGCATTACTAAAGAATATAATTCAGTTAAAAATAATGTATTTTGTTCTATCTCTCTGCTCTCGATTCAAGATTTTTTTTCAAAAAATGCTCGTTTATTCTACAGTGATCTTAAATGGCATTCGTAGAAACACGCAATGCAATCAATTTAGGTATGGTGACGTATACGTCAGAGTCTGTCTGAGTGTTTTTAGTTCATTAAAGCGATGGGCAATTATCAAGCATCCAAATAACAAAAAATAGCAACATTTGTCATTTTATTATGCATTAATACTCATGCACATTCTATTATTTACTGAGTCCCCAACTTCTGAAACTTGGCTGAACGAAGAAATAACTTTTAGATATTTTACAGTCGAAATATCCAAGAAGATTATTTTTAAAACCTTCTGAAAGAAAATAATCGATGATTTCTGTTAGCGTATTCTAGGGAAATACTTCATAAATAAATGAATACTTCTATATTTATTTTAATCTTTGAAGATAACAAGTATTACAATTGAGTATCTACGAGCACAACGTATCCTTTATCTTTTAACAGAAGTTGCCACTTACCGAGACAAAAGAAAAATCACTTCCTCTTTTCAACAAATTCTTCCTACGCTTACCTAAACGAAAGAGAAGTAACCAGACGCTATCTGAAATGTTTATTACGATCTCAGGTGCAAAACTCTTTGAATAAACGTTTTCTGTTAAATAAATATTTCATTTGAGTCATCTTCAAATGTTTAAGTTGAAGATTAAGTAGCACGTGGTGAAGATGTCTCCGAGAATTTTTATTTGCTGAGGAAGATTCTCGTCTTGAAGTTAAGTTTTACTCTTGTGAAGAAAAATGCTGTTGAAAGTTGAGTTTTATGGTAATGCTACTCCAGTGATCTTTTGTCGTTTTAATTTCGTTATCCATGAATAAATATGAGCCGGTTCTTTTGATGTAGTTTTTACATAAAATGATACTTAAGTAAGTATAGCATTTACTTAAAGATACGTGCTTTTTGATGTGGAAATTACGAAACAAATTTTGAGAAAAAATATTACTGTCAGCATTCTTCTTATTTGAATGTAATTTCAGCTTTTAATAATTCATTTTCATGTGCCGAGTCGGAAATGATCTGGAGTATTTAAAGGGGATTGTAAAAGATTCAGATTCTTCTGTTTTCCACGCCACAATGAATAATAGCATTGTTGCTTTATTGTTGTTTCAGAACATAATAGTGCAGTTGAATCCAGAGAATACAGTAGCGACCATTAAAAACGCACCACTCTAAATTTTGCCATATTTTATGCACGGGATTGTAGCCGCCATTACCGAAAAGATGACGCAATAACAAAAACAATGACTCTATCATATGTTCCTATTGCAAACCGATCAAATCTACCTTTTCTCAACAGTATTAATTGCCAAATATGAATTTGCAATGCTATATCGTATACGAAATATAAGTGGTGCGTATTCATTGGCTAATATTCTACTTACGCTTAGTCCCTCGTGCAACAGAACTTCGATTATCCGAGCTGTTTAAGACCGCAATCACCTCGGATAATCGAAAACTCGGTTAATAGAAAACAGAGAATAATAGTTAAATTTTAAAAAGTCCGCGACTTACATCACGCATTAGCATTTAACAAACTCATTTATTAGTTATCAAACACCTTGCACACATTTATTAAAGCATTAATTAGTTTTCACAAAAGGATTCGCGATGTTACTGATTTTCTCTGTTTCCTGGCGTTTTCCCAATTATTCTTTAAGGGCTTTTCAAAAAAAATATTTTTACCCGCTCAACAACACGAAACCATGAAAATGTAAAATTTGCTAATATGATTATTGAACTGAACTATTGAACAGAACTGTTTTTTTATTTCTCTTAAGAACTTCTTACGTAATAAACGATCAACTCCCGATAGCGACCCTTTAGAAGCTTTCACATCGTGAAAATCAGCTCCAACATAGATTTTATCACCTTTTTCTGAAAAATTCTTTGTCTTTATTGAAAATATGAAAAACACTATTCGATTTGATTTTTCGTCTCGGTTAACGCAGACCGCGATTATTACAGACCCGGATTATCGAAGTTCTATTGTATATGGGACAAGCTATTAACATATCCAAAAAGTCTAGACTTTTGTGTAAAATCGCTGCAAGCTAGAAAAGTACCAATTTTCCTTTAAATTTTATTATTTCAAAGAAATTTTCATCGCTTCTCTCTGAGAAGATTTAAGGCCAACTTTTGACTTCTGTCAAGGAAAGGCAATTGAATTGATCGGAAATTTTCACTGAAATTGGGCCATTTAATTGACTTAAATCTTCTCTAAAGCTACGATGTAACTGGAAGAATAAAATCTGATCAATCTTTCTTTTATTGAGTCAACAGTTCATCAGCCCTTGTTCGAACATTAAACGGAATCTACGAAACTATTTTTTTCCCTCTTCTATTCGAAAGAGCCCCAGGCTAATGAAAGCAACGTAAAAAAATCCGTTTGTTCTTAAAAGCATTTCTAAGTTCGTCAGCAGACAAGGATTTCTTCCAGAGGAGTTGTTTTCATTGATTTCTTCCAGAATTCTCCCCCTTATTATTGTTAG
>BGPR01002069.1:130450-198320 GCA_013235015.1 Araneus ventricosus
AAAATGTCCTGCATGGTTTTTAAATATAATTTTTCTATCATCAGGAAACAAAATTGAAATACTTAGACTCTATTAGAAACAAAAATCTGTAGCCTGTAAGATTTTAGTGGAGAGTTAAAAATTGTTATTTTTGTTCATTTTTTTTCCAAATTTAGGCTCTTTTCGCGAACTGAAGATTAAAAGTATAATTTTGTCCATATTTTCCCTTTGATTAGCATTGTAATACACAACTTTTGTGACCTATTAGAACTCGATACTCGGAAAATTGACTTTTTTGACGATTTTTTAAATATTGTTGGGTTTTTTGGTCATTTTTCCAAATTTGGGCTCTTTGCGCTATTTTAAGATTAAAAGTATAATTTTTTAAATATTTTTCTGTTGGTTAGCATGGTAATACACAACTTTTCTCCCTATTTGAATTCGATACTCGAAAACTCGATTTGTTTTTTTGACCCACCCTATTATATATCCTTCTGCATGCATAAGTTTGCGTTTTTTTTAAATTTTTCTCTTGAAAATTCTGCAAAAATGAGGTATCAATATGGTGTTTTACTTTTCAAATATATTACTTTCTAGAAAATATATTAATTCCTTAATCCTAGAATGCATAAACTGCCGCATCAAAACTCGTTTGATTTCTTGTTTGTTGCATATATTTAATATAAAAACTGAACTGAAAACATCATTTTAGTTTCCATTATATTCTTTTAATTCCATTCATGATTTCCAGTTGGTAAGCAAACTGATAACAAATTTAAGAAATTCTGAATTCCCTTTGTTTGCTGCAGCCGGTTTGGGTGATGTAGGTTCTCCTCCAAATGAAACACAAATGAGGGCCAGTTTTTCCCTGAAAGTTCTCCAAGAAGAAAACTACTCTCAGTCAGGTGCTGAGGTCAAATCAAAGGTCACTTTGAATACCAGAAAATGTTCCACTTCCTGTTCATCATGAGTCCTTTACTCAGGCATTTGGACGTGTATTCTTTCCAAGTAAGATAAGCACCGCCATTGAAGGTGATTTCTACAAAAAAATAAATCAGTATTTGAAAAGAGATGTGTTAATGCACCTTAAAGGACTGTGCAACAGAATCTGATGTCCATGAAAGTTTGAGTATTTGATTAATGGCCGCTGAAAAAAACATTCTGCTGTTTTCATCAGAGGATATATATACTCCGGAAGTATTTCCATGTCTTTAATTTTTTCATACTTTTTTCCAGTTTATAACGAAACAATATTATCTCGCATTAGTAAAATGTTCCAGTTCAGGTGTCACTATCGTCATCTGGCCACGGTTAAAAATAACGATATTCGTATCATCATCATTCATCTTAAAAAATAGACCTTTAATCTAGAAACAGAAAGCAATTCTACAACAGTAAAGAAGATAATTAAAGCATTCTGTGGTGTAAGCTTAAGATGATTCAAAATCCTACATTTCACATTTATGGAAAAACATGTGATAGAAGCTAAGGTATTGATTTTATTCCAACTCTTTACCTTCGCACATTCGACAAAGCACCTCCCTCATAAAGGAATGGTTTAATGCTTCTCTTTTATGATAAATGCTATTCTGATAACTTTTAAATTATGCAGAGAAGGATTTCTCGTGTTATCTCTCAAAGGAATTATCCCTTCTCTCTCAAAAATGGACTGCGAGCGCTGCAATTTTAAAAGGTGCAAATTTATACATTAGCTGCGGGGGGATTAAGACTGTTCAGAATAACATGGCTTTATAGTGCTGTATGCAATGATAGTGTCCAAAATATTTGTATTTTAAATACCTCAATTTCAGTATCACTCATAGCTTCTTTGAAGTAATTCATTGAAGTTGAAACAGCGGGGTATTCTCCCTTCTACTTTTTCGCATAATTGCATAATCTGACTCGTCAATTGCCGGAATATAGTGAAGATAATCGAGAATAACTTTTGAACCTCTTACCATTTTTGTTTGGGTCTAAAATTTGACGCAGATCTACAACTTTGGTTTTAAGACCGCATACCGAATTTCTTTCATCGAGTTTATTGCATTTTTGAGTTATTATGTTCACATACACACGGACATTTCACTACGATACACACCCGACTCCAGAGATAAAAATCTCCGATTTGCAGTTTTGATGGGTGTACATAGAAACTTTATTGAGCAAAAAAAGAAAGAAAAAGAAAAAAATACAAAGAGTAATAATAAAACAAAAATATATGAGATAAATTAAATACATAAAATAATAAATCCAAGTGAATATACAAAGAGATATACTAAATACCAAACACTATAAAATAACGATTCAGCATTTTAAAGGAAAGAACAAAAGAGAGAAAAAAATTACAAACAAACTCGTTGGAAGTGTCTTGTTACTGGGGAGACAGCGACCTCAATGCCCGAGTCACTGTTTGAAAAATCACTGTCAATTCCAGAGTCCAATTTAAACAAAACCTCTTTATCGGTAAGGAAGTTCACTAGTTGGACGATTTTGGATCTTGAGTTTTTGTTGGAGAGGCAGCCTTTCCACCAATGTTCAGTGAGATTATCACTTAGTTTCGTCATGTGGAAAGAGACGGTCAACAGACAGCTAGTAGCAAAGTGCAGAGGATCGCCCACTTCCCCACAGGCACAACAGTTTGTGTGATAGAGATTGAACATTTTAAGGAAGCAGGGGAAGGGTTCATGACCAGTGGCGAGTTGAATAACCTCCCTGGTCCAGGTTGATGGCGTGCCGGAGATTTTTGGTATGATTAATGGATAAGTCTTCCTGTTTCGCCTTCATCCCTGTCTGTTTGCCATCTCTAAAGTTAGGCGGTTTTTAGTAGTTTCTTGAGATAACTACATACACACGGATAGACGAACAGACCGGCAGTCTAACCGTTGAGAAATTTAATCTACAACTTGATTGAAGATTTTGGTATAAAGATCTTAAATTATAATTCCTTCATCAATCCGTTTGGATTTTTGAGTTACAGCGTTCACATGTACACGGGCGGACGTAAAGACAGACAGACTGTTGCAGGTGGTGCAAAACTGATCCAGATCTGCAATTCTGATGATAAAAACATATGGCATAGTTAATTCGTCTGATATTTTCCGTTTTTGTGCTATCCTGTTCACTGGCAGATGAAATTCCAAGCATAATTTTATCGGACTCGGAACGGTTTGAAAATTGAGGATTCGTCAAAATTTCCAGATCGAATATTTTTACGATTACAATACTTTGACTTAGCTTACTTCGTAAACGAAAAAGTTAAGAGGCCGTGTTTATAGGACGAAAGTAAATTTTTATCAATATTACGGAACGGCAAATGTTGAAATCAGAATTCTGTAGGGATAAGATAACAAAACGACTGTTTGGCTAAAATGGAATACGCTATATGATGAAAAAAATCCGGACACTTTTGGATTTACTTATTTTTTTTCGAATTTCTCCAGAAAGGCTCGACGAACTGTCCTTAAACTTCGACCGTTCTCACATTTTACATTACGAGAGGATTTAGGGGACCGACAGAAATTGATGAATAATAAAATGATTTCAGCTAACTCCGTTTCCCAGGAAGCTTACAATGATTTACAACTTCCATAAATGGCTTTGTTTTACATTGTATATTCGTTTCATGTTGACCTATAGTCTAATTTATATTTCTGATGGTTTTTTATATTTTTCATGATGCATTAAATAATAAACTAAAAAAATGCCTGAAGATTCTGACCTTCTCGGTGGTAATATTAGAATGTAAATTATATATTCTTAAAATATATGCAATAAGTTGTAAATGCATCTTTCTATTGGTCCTAAGGGTATGCATGTTCTTTTTTCATTATTATTTAATAGTCTCAAATTATCAAACACTTTTAATTAAATCTCGATTGTGTTTATTTATACTGGTCAGAGATCACGAGGATTCATACAGAACCTTGATATAATGGTTAAGGATACAACGTTTAGCACGAAAATAAAAGTTGAAATGAAATTGGCAGTGATTTCACGAAGCCACCAGATTTTGATGAAGATTTGACAGCTTCTGAACTGACTGAAAGTAAATAAAATATATGACTTGAAAATTACTTGCTTCAATTTTAACTGCAAATTGCGAATTAAGGAGATATTTAATCTTTATTATCTATTTTTTACTACCGTTCTTTTTTTTTCTTGTTTCTCAAGATGAAGTTTTGTAATCGATTTTTCATTTACTTCCTGATGTACCATTCTATAGTACCAAAACATAGGATCCTATCTTATGTTTTGGTACTTTCTAGATTTGTTTCGACTATACTTTTTTAATATATTAGAAATTCACTTATCCGTTCATCAAATAATTTAATTATATTTTGAGTCCGTACCAGTGGCGACACCTGATAGTAGTTTAGAAAAAGATTCCAATGTATTTATAATAATAAATTATGAATTCAGAAGTAAGAATTAGAAACAAATTCAAATAAAAATATTTATTTTTAGTACATTAACAAAAGTGCTGTCTGTCAAAAATCTGTTTTTATTGTATATATTTTAAAATGCTGTCGTTTCTGTAAGTGCAACGAATTAATTTATTCAATAAAAATAAATAATTGCTGTATATGAATCTTTATGTCTATTTAAATCGTATATTTTATATGTTTTTATAAACACATCTCTCGTATTAAAATTATCGCCACTGCAACTTGTCGAAAGTTTGAAAGTTTTCACGTAACAATATCAGATGAAACTACTAATCAGTGGTCACAAAAGATAGAGTTGATTTATTCGCAAACAGACTGACAATAACCCTCTCAAAAGTATTTAGCTAAAACTTCTGATATTCATGACGCCGCATATCAAATGCAGCTTAATCTGGTAGAGGATTCACATACGCTGGAAAGCACCGGAGGTATAGAATATTCAGTTGCCGATAGGAATTTCGGAAATAAAGTCCATTTAATAAGGGCTCTTCGAAAGCAATTGGAAACACGCGACGTTATCTCCTCCACGGAAGGATTCGATTCCGCACAAACCCTGGAGGTTTTTTAATGGAAATTGATGACGTACGTGTGACGTCATGTTGTTTAAATATAGCGATCCTGATTTCCTGGGGGAGAGCAAAAGGAAATCCATTCACTCTCCGATTTTACAGTTTGATTTATAATCATATTTAAAGAATGGAAATTCCACAATCGCTGTCATCAGAAGTTCAGAACGATACAGAAAGGGCTTCGAACTTAAGTCGCTTCAAAGCAGAACTAAGCGAGTCGAAAAAATAGATAAACTAAACGAAAATTAAAATTAAACAAAAAAGCATAGATAATAAACAGCAGATTTAGACAAAAACGATGACAATACAACTTTTAGCGTACAAAAGCAACAGCCTCAAGTGATTGCATCAACAGAAGTTTGAAACGATAATATTTAAAACACATAAAACTGAATTTCGAAAGTAAAAAAAGTTTAAAAAGGAAGAAATGAATAAGGAATCGAATGGTAAACTTTATCAAAAACCACTCACCATAAAGATTCCAAAATTAGACAAGATTTTCTGTCAAGGGTAAGATTATAAATCAAATCAAATCAAATTAATTTTAATTTTTGTTTAGTTTATCTATTTTTTTGTTTCTGTATTATATTATAAATAGCTGCATTTGCGCCTTTATATATAATATTATGAATTTTTATTAAGGTTTTATTAATTAATTTAATCAATTTATTAATTTGTCATTTTATAACAGCTAAGTGAGTCGAATGATATTTGCTAAGTTTTACTGACAATAAAGGAAATCATTTGGATCACTGTGATTATTTGAGATAATATGAAATTAAAACACCTCGTCCTTTTTTAAATAATTAAAAGAATTTGATGCATTTTTTTATAATTGCTAATGGATGTTGTTTCATAGTTCGTAAATAAATTTATGTTTGAAGCGTGAATTTGATAAAACATTTAACTCAGTTAGCAAATTATCCTTCCAGTTTAAACTTTTCGAATAATACAAAAATTTAATTTCTGGTTTTAATAAGTTCTCAATTTTGCAATTAAAATAAAAATGCTGGAATACATTCATATTTCATTCCAACTAAATAAGCGAATTCATAATTGTCAACCGCGCTTCTATTTAAAATTCGCCACCGCTTAGAAAAACGAAAACGGTTTTCAAACAGGGTCTTTCTCAGAAATGCATTCTATGAATAAATTATTATTAGGCATTCGGAAGAAAAATATGTACTTTAAATGAACATGGAAATGGATAATAAAGGACTTGAAAGGTACATTAATTATAAAATAAATTTATAAATTTTCAAAATAAATGTTTAAAATTTAAATTATTTCCCATTTTCGTAGGTTTTTATATCTGGATGCACATGATTGCATAGGGTAAAATTTATCATTCTTCATTATTTTTATCCATTTTCAAAAAAAAAAAAAATTGAAATTTTGTCAAATCTGATAAATTTTTACCCATTATGTTCATTTATTTATTAGTTAAAATTTCAATTTCATGTAAACTGCCAATAAACTATCTGTTCACGCTCCAGCTTCCTGTATTCAACGACAGATGGCGCAGCTCTTTTATGCTAAAATTACTATTCCCATTTCATTAAAGGTAGTACAGTCCATGGTGTTCTTGTATGATGTGTGTGTGATTTTTTTTAGTTAAGAGTTTGTGGTGCGCGGAACCACTATCTAAATGGAATATTTAATCTTCTAAAAATATTCTGTTTGAGTATTAAAGTTTACTTTATCAATAATATTTTTTAAGTTTTTTTCTTTTTGATTCATAGTTGGTTGAGCTGAACAGAAAACATCAAATTTGTAAATTTTTAATATTGTACAACCAAATTTCAGGCAGGTAAAAAGGTAGATACGGATGTCTTTGTTGTTGCCTAATTTGCAACTGTGCCAGTGAAATACTATTTTTGTTTCACGAAGAACAACTCATTTTAAAATGTTTTCTTAATTCTGTGTCATATCCCTTAGTTCACTGATTGTCGCGATCTCTCATCAAAATTGTTTTGCATGGGATGATTTATAAAATAACGAATATTAGTCTTAAGCTCAATATCATTTTCGCGGTACCTTTCCGTCATACGTATATCACTTGGCGCCTTTTTTTGTCTTATTGAATTTCCTTGGAGCGCTGAATCGTCAGCTTCTCTCAATTTCATTCTTGACGACAGTTGACGCACGCTGTATTTTGGACGAGCTGAAGCTTCAGCAGCCAGAATGGACGAAAATGCATGATGTGCGCATAACGGAACGCAGATGTTCTGCGCGGGTTTTGCTAGTTTTCTTTTAATTGTTTCCCTTTTTGAATCACTTACTGACTTTTTCAAAGGGAATATTACCGAATGTCGTCCGATTGGAAGAACATTACTGAACCTAAATTTTAAACCCAGCTTTATTTACCAGATTACCTTGTTAAATACATTAATTGATGAATACTGATCCCAGCTCAAGTGTGTAATGCTTGAGAATATGTGATCTAGTAAATAGAAAAGGGGATATAGCATTCTTGATTCGATTTTAATGTTGCTAAAAATGAAACGCACAGGGACAATTAATGTAATAGTAAAAAAAGAGAGATAATTCTGTTAAAATATACAAAAACTAACAATTCATCCTTCAGTATAAAATATAGTTAATTGTAAGTGTTCTTAAATTGAAGCGAGAACTGTATGAAATTTTCACGAAATTCTCTAAGTAATTATTGTTATTAGTGGCTTACAAAGCTGTGTAAAACTTTGCGTCGAAACACAATTTTTTTTTGCAGGGCATCCAAAATTAATTCTAATCAAAAATCACTTGGACCCACTCAGGTGTCCTTTCCGTTCTTAGATGGATTTAAAGATAAATAAATGGCCCAAATATAATATTTAATCTAATTAGAGGTTTAAATAAATTCGTAAGTAAAGGAGTTGATAAATTTAGAAATTCCAAATCCAAAAATAATCCACAAATTATTTCTGTAAATAAATAATGAGACATCAAAAGTTCACTTTTTACGACATAATGAGTTATCTGTAAATTGTCTAAATCTTTAATTATTTATATCAATTTTAAGACCTTTAAGATGTTACTGGGAAGCTCTTAATAGAAAAGGAAAAAATATTCTTAGGCATGCATAAATATCTCTTTAGAAAGCATTAATTTCCTTAGAGAAACACAGTCATAGTTAACCTTTGTTAAAATCAGATTAAGTTAATGAGAAACTCTTGGTTGTGACAGAGTACAGCCAATTCTTTAACAAATGAAGTAATTAAGAGGGAATAGGAGAAAAGATTAACGAGAAATAGAACCACCGGGTACTACAATGGAGGTTAATCCTTTCAAAGTAAAATAAAAATTTCCTTTCATAATTACAATGGTCTACAAAAAATAATGTTTTGGTGTAACAGAAATAAAATTAACTATTTACAACTACTTCCGCAGCTAGATTCCGAAAATAATTGTGAGAAAGCTGTAACAAGTACAGTTTTTTGTTATGATGTTTTATCTACTGGAAAAAACCGAGGAAGGTATTTAAAATATATGCTTTATTATTATCAATCTCAATAATTTACTGTGGAATACTGTTGTAATTGAGATTATGCACATATTTTAGAATAAGTAAAACATTAAATATTCACTAAATACAATTAAATATCATTACTTATTTTTTTCTCTTATATGGTACCAAATCTCTCTTAAGGTATCCGAACACGTTCGGAGCACTTTTTTCTTAAATTGTGAAATAGAAACACCAAAATATGTTTTTTAGATTCGAATTTAATAAAGATTGATATTAGCGTATGATTTTTGAGTATAAATTATTATAAATTTACAAAATTCTTGAATTTCTGCTGCTTTTTAGAGGAAATTTCCCAAAACTTCAAACATGCTACAGGTCAAACTTTTGTAATAATTCAAATAAAACTAATACTAAAATAAACTACATACTATGGAGTAGTGCTTGTACTAGAATCTTAACATTCTTTGGATAAATAAAAATTAAGAGCTAATCGAACAATCATTATAAGATTTTCAGCAAATTTTCTATGTCATTTTTCAAATAAAAGACCATAATTTAAAAAAATATTGTTACAATATACATTATTCTAGTACATTCACTAGAGAAACATTTGAAGAAAATGTTCCCAAAATTTCAGAACAATCGAATGATAATATCTTGAGTTATCATGTTTGAAGTTTGAAAAATATGTATAAAATCTAATTTTGAGAAAAATCAAATTTTAGTTTTTCCACGCGCTCAAATTATGTATCTAAACTTCAAAAAAAATTCCTAAAAATATACTGACATCATATTAGCTTGCAAAAAAGGAGTTTAAAAGAATTTTTGACAGGTTTCTGTCCCTTTAAATGACAACTTTCGGCTAATTAAACGCCCACTTCCGGTTTTCGGTTTGTTATAAAACAATTAATATCTCATCTTCCAATTAACGTACCGACAAAAGTAAATATGTTTTAGAACGGTAAATGAATGAACTATAGAAAACATCAAAAATTAAAAAAATGGAATTTTGGTCGAAAATCGACTTTCGAACGTGTTCGGATACCTTAAAGAATCAGCAGTAAACACATCAATGCTGGGTCTCAGCATTGATATCGGGTTTCCATAGTATTAATGTCTCGATGGAATCTTTCCCTAATTCTTCGCTAACCACCCCGAGAATTTTCGGAAAGAAATTCAAATGCGAATGCAAGAAGTCTATTTTGAGCGACATTCTGTACCCCAAGGCTTGGTAGGACTAAAAAAGCTCTTTTTTAGGATTACACAATTTTCATCTTTTTTGTTTCCTAAAAATCCTCTTTTACCACATTCGCTAACGATTTTCAAGCTGCCAATTCCTTTTGATTATTCTTACTTTCAGAATCAGGATCGCAAATCAACTTTTTAATTTGAGGTCCAACAAAAATACCATCTTTAAGTTTGGCTTCACTTAATTGGGGAAAAAGTTCTCTTATATAAATGTTTAAATACTCCACTTTTTTTGTCCATAGTATTAAAAAAATAACTTAAAATTTTTAATCAGTCCTAGTTTAAAGTGAAGTAGAGGAAGAAGAATCCTTTCCTGGTTCAACAAGATGGGTATATTTTACATTACTAGACTCAGGCTGAAAATACATTCTGCTTGATCATTCCTTTTGCACAAAATGCCCTTCTGTTGCTCTTCTATCCCACAGACATAAAAAACAGCAATACTTTGTAAATCTACACTGAAGACCTATTAATATAGCTATGACCTTTAAATCCTCCCAAATGCGCCAATGGAACTGTTTATACTTGATTGTACATAGAATAGTGTCCATGTTATAATAAGTTTCCTTCATCGAAGCGTTATAAGCGAGTGGTATAGATGGTTTTTTATTTCAGTTGTGGAGTAATATAGTTTTTATGTTATATTTAGATGGATCTATAAAAAGGTGCCATTCTGAAGGTCCAAGCTTGATTTGTAGTTCCTTCATTAATCCAGCTATATCATAACAAACACATAAAGAACCTTCCATTCTGTAAAACGCTGAGTATACCACATCTTTTTTAGGAAATATGTAATGGTTGTTCTCCTTGCCAACAGATTTCACTCACAATCTGGGGCTGAGAAGTTTCGCCTGTTGTTTTTATAGGCCTAGTCCACGCATAAAAACATTTAGTTCGTTTTGACAAATAAAATGAGAATATTTTTTGAAGTCTCTGATCTAAAAGTAGGGCCACAAGTCTTTTCAGATACATCTATATTTTCATCGGATATGTTTTCAATGCCACTCATCTCTAGAATGTTATTATCTTTCCAATGCAATGGCGAAGTTGGTTTTGGTAAGCCTTCTCCATGAGGAACAGGTCGGAGAGCAGATGGGATATTCGAATATTACATTTTCTGGGGTTTTTCTTAATATCCCTCTATGTTCGTAAGACAGAAGGGGATGACATAAGGCTTCTTGTGCCTTTCATCCGCTGAACAAGAGTCACATTGCAACTTACGCAACACACGTGCGGAAACCAACTTTTATCTTGATCGCCAACAATCAAAATAGAAAAAAGATTCTTTTTTCACTTCTTGTATTAAATGTCTACCTTGAGATTTCAATTTTAATCGTCCAAAAACATAACAAAACTTATCGGGATGAGTTTTGCAAGATCTACGCTGAAAACTTGCAATTTTCTACATAAATTGTAACTATAAACACACAACAACACTAACCAAAGAATATCTCTTTACTGGAAAACCGGGAAAAAACGGATAAGGTAGGGGTGCAGGAGTGCAAAACAGCAGAGTTCCCAGCAGGAAGGGTTACCAGAGGGTTATCATATGTCAGATTGTGAAGAATCATAAAAAAACTTAGTGGATGATGCCATTTTCTGATACCCTAGCACAAAAATGGTACTTGGTAGGACTTTTTTTTTACGTGTAGATATTTAAGTAACTACCGGAATTAATTATAAAAATAATAATTTGGACGTTGTTAAAGAACCGCTGTAGACCAGTATTATGGAATACCAAAAAAATAATTTATATGATCTTTCGTTAAGAAAATATATCGCAAGTCTTGTGTTCGAATAACACGAAGTGATATCTCGACAATTACATATCCAGAAATATTTACCAGAAAAACTGTAATTAAGCAAATTTTAGCATTTATTCAAGTAATTAAATTGCTAATTACGGACCAATATTTGACTTAACAAACCTCACGAAAGAACACAATGTGTTATTACTGAATCCGAAATTTGGAGCATTTGCTCATATTGATTTTTGATTTAAGGGCATTTATTTCAAGCAATCTTAGAATTCGTAAAGAAGACATTGGCATTTTTAATGAACATAAGAATGTGTGGGCTATATGTGCTTTGAATGTAGCAAGGATGAGAATGTCGTGTGTGAATTTTATTAAAAGAAAGGCGGAATTTGTAGTGGTCGGCATTCACCAAGGCTGTGATGAGCGTGTTGACTATCTCTTACGCGAAAAATTTTATAGATAATTACTTTGAATAAATTACAAAGGACGAGATAACTCGTATCTGACCCAAAACGATTATTCCTGACGGAGGAGTTATTTCATCCGTAGTAGTTCAGATCTTAATTATCCTAGAAATTAAATTTATTTTTAAAAAGTTTTTGTATTCTTAAAGGAGTTTTTTTTTCTTTTTCGGCATAGTAGGATTTTGTATTTAGGGATATTCATTTCAAGCAATCCCAGAATTCCCAGAAAAGAAGATATTGGCATTGTTAATTAATATAAGAATGTATAGGCTATATATGCTCTGACTGTAGTATGGATGGGCATGTCATGCTTGAATTTTTTAAAAAGAAAGGCAGCATTTGTAGCGATCGGCATACTCTACTATTAGCTGTTTGACTATCTCTTGCACAAAAAACTTTATATATTATTACATTAAACGAATAACAAAGGACGAGATAACTCGTCGCTGGCTCAAAACGAATGTTTCTAACGAACGAGTTATTTCATCCGTAGTAATTGATGTCTTAATTATCTTAGAAATGAGATTAAGTTCTTAAAGGATTTTGTAGGAAAAAGAATTTTGTATTCTCAACCCATTAGCTGCTATTGTTCCCTTTTTGGGAAGCTTGAATTCTAATTATTTTCACATAGACAGTGCAATTTTTAGCTTTGATTGTTGGATATGAATGTTGAACTACCTGCTACAAAAGGTACAAATCCAATAAAAATAATTTTTCTAATTAAAAATATAATTAATTCTAATTAAAAGTTAATTAATCAGTTTAATTTTAAAAATTCAAAGATAGCTGTTATTCGGGTTTTTTCATATTCCATTCATGTTATATTAGTGTAATTCTTTTTTGGAAAAGAGAAATAACCGAGATTTCGAAGGTAAGGTGTTAAAGGATTTTTTTTTGTTTGTTTCTCCGCATAGTGTGTAGGGTTTTTCATTTAGGTATCTTCATTTCAAGCAGTCTTAGAATTTGAAAAGAATACATTGGCATTGTTAATGAAAATTAAAATGTATAGGCTATTTGTGCTGGGAGCATAGCATGGATGGTCAAGTCGTGCGCCAATTTTAGTAAAAGAAAGTCGTTATTTTTTGATGATTGTCATTCACCGTTGCTATGGCGATCGTGTTGACTATCTCTTACATTGAAAACTTTATAGATAATTATATGAAATAAATAACAAAGCACTTGATAACTCGTCGCTAGCTCACAACACTATTCCTGACAGACGAGATATTTCATCTGTAATAATTCATGACCGAATTATCCTAGAAGTTAGATTAAGTTTTTAAAGGATTGTGTTGGAAAAAGAATTTTGTATTCTTAAAGGGGTTTTTTTCTGAATAGTAGGATTTTTGAGTTAAAGAAATATTCACTTCAACCAGTCTCAGAATTTAAAAAGAATATATTGGCATTGCTAATGAAAATTAAAATGTGTAGGCTATATGTGCTGGGCGCATAGCATGGATGAGCATGTCGTGCATGAATTTTATTAAAAGAAAAGCATTATATTTAGCGATTGCCATTCACCGTTGCTATGGTGATCGTGTTGACTCTCCCTTGCATGGAAGACTTTATAGATAATTATATTAAATGAATAACAAAGGACGAGATAACTCGTCGTTGGCTCACAACGAAACGAGATCTTTCGACTGCAATAATTCATATCCTAATTATCCTAGAAATTAGGTTAAGTTCTAAAAGGTATGTATGCATTTAAATAGAGCTAAGCAGATAAAATACTTAGTAGCTGCAGTTATGAAAGGAAATCTATTTATTTTAGCAGTTACTTGAAATGGCTTCTTTCAAAAGCTTAAGTTGATTTATCGGCAAAATGGGAAAATAATTTATCCTAAAATGAAGATAATGAAAAATTTATAACTCTTTCTACTCTACGCATTATATATAAAACAAGAAATCGAAATTTGCTACTTTTTTATTAACCCGGGATCATACAGATCTTATTTTGAGTCCTACACTTATCATTTGATTTCATTCTTTTCGGAATTTATCTAACTTTTATGTGATGATCTAAGAATTTAAAAAATTTATTGAGATTGAAAACAACAAAATAAAATTTCCAAAATATAGAAACCGTTCTTACTACCATTCATACATGAAATCGCGATACATCTATGAATAGCATCGAAAAGTTGTAGTTATTGATTTCATTTCTTTCTCTTTATTACGATTTTCATTTTAGCATTCGTCTTTTGAGGTGGCAAGGCCCTCCTGACTTCGCGCCAGTTGCCTGGTTGGTCTGGACCGTTCCTAGCGTGGAAATAAAAAAGCTGCCCTTGTATATTAATAAAGATTTCAGGAACAACCTGTAACTTTGGGGATAATTCATTTTTTTTATAATTCAGTTGCACTAGCAATGATGTGATAACGAAGTAAGCAGAATAGAATGCCTTTTCAGATATTTCCTTTTCATCTGATTACCATACAAAATGACATGGTTCGCCTTCCAGTAACCCCTGGTTATCTTCCAAATATTAACTTCATCCAACAAATCAGATCAAATGAATTATTATTCCGATATGATAAATCTTCGAATAGCTCTCTCATGAAAAGATTGTCACCAGTTGTTTAGTGTTCATATAATGCTTATGCAAAGTGAGTAAACATTTTTGGAAAAACATGTAGCTGAGGTAAATAATAAATCTTTTGTAATTCAGTTGTATACAAGCAATTTTTTTCGTGAAAACTATGTTAATGACTGCATAAATCCATTAGGGAAAAAGTAGTATTGGTGCTCATCTTATGTCTTAATTAGATACTAAAAACGCTTACTTTTTCATAAATCATCAAAAGACTACCGCCTGGATAAGAAAAAAGCTCATAAAAAGGTAGTTTCGATGAGAAACTACCGCCCTTGAAAGGAATAAACAATAATGTGATAAATAACATAACAGAATGGAATGTTCCCTGAGACATTGCCATCTTCATCTAATCACCGGACAAAATTACGCGGTTCGTCTCCCAAAAAACCCTGGTCTGCATCAATATATAAAATTAATCCAACAAATCAAATTAAATAAATTAACGTTACGATGTGACTAATATTTGAACAGCTACCTCATGAGATGGTTGTCACCAACAGATTTAACAAATTAATGCCCAAGTCGCATTTTTTCATTAATATTTTGATACTAATATTGCATGTCTTGCAATCAACTAGAAAATTACTAAAACAAATTCCTGACTCGAAATTCTATTTTTTATAGCCCTTCTAATCTTGGGGTCCCTATTAAGAAAACTTACGCAAAATGGAAAAAAACACTAATAAATCTAAAATTATATAAAATTTCAACAAGAAAACATTTTCTTACAATTGCATTTACTGATATATTTGTTGAAGGAAAGTAAATTAATTGATAAATAATTAAATAACCTTTTCCTTTTCCTCTTATTATTTCAAAAAAACTACTTTCGAGTCTGAATTGAAAATAAAGAGGCTACATTATCAACATAATAAAAAAATAAAAATTATGACATTTAACGTAAAAACACAAATCAATAAGAATAATATTAAAAGGGGCTCGGCTCTTTGGCGTTTTTTCCTTTTGTGGCTTCCTTTTCTTCGTGTTTACAGCGCCATTTTTCGAAAGTAAAAAATGGAGTGTGCATGCTTGCATCTTGGGAGGCAGAAAGTAAGTTTTATCTTTTTCGTACTTCTGTTTTTTGGCAATAAAGACATATTTATTGAGTATTTTTTTGGATATTTTCTTCTTTTTTTTCAAATCTGGAAAACTTCGTGGTCACATGGGCTTCCAGTAAAATTCTCTTCGGTGAATTTTTCTTGACTTTTATCGGAATCCCATACAGAAAAGTATTCTTGTTGTTATATTTTAGAATCTCCGCAGATGAGTGACAAATTGATCAAGTTCATCTGGTGGATTACTTTAACTACTTCATCCTTGTTCAATTTTAATTTTTAAAGAATTTCATTGTGTTAGGTGATTTATTGTATTCTACATTATCAATCGAAAACTTGACAAGACCTGAAATCGACTGAATATAGGAAAAACGAATACTTAAAACACTTTTTTGTAAAATTTATGATGAAATAAATAATTCTTGTGAGTTTATGATGAATTTTTAAAAGCGTTCCTAAAAAAGGAACGCTAGGCATTAATGGGTTCATAGATAAAAATATCAAAACGACTTTACTCTGCAAGATTTTATGGTTTAAGTCTAGCTAATTTAAATTTATGTCTTTTAAGAAGATTTCAGACTTTATAAGAAATAAAAAATAAAATTTTTCCATTAAAAAACCTTTTTGAGATGGTATAAACTTTAAAAAAAGCATGTAATGACTTTCGTCAAACCCATGCGCTTGGGATTTTTCTTCAATTACCCTTTCAGTTTTTTAAAAAATGCCGAATTCTGATGAAATTAAGATATTTTCAGGTTTATAAACAAAAAGAGAAATCTTTTCCAAAAAACATTATTTTATAGGCGGAAATAAAATGCTCTTTTCAGGAATAATAAAAGTCTTATTACCGCTTCTCGGAAACTTTCAGGGTTTTACTTCATAAATGATAAAATATATTTTAAAGTAATGGAGTTCGTTCTTCTTTATAAAAAACAGACTTCAGAGAAAGAAACATTTTTGAAGATTAGTTAGAGAGTTCTGAAGGAGTGTGTTTATGATACTTGAAGTTTAATATATGTTTAAGTAGAAATTTCTCGGTGATATTTCAACACTCGACAAGCAACTTTCAGTGAAAGTTTCGTAATTGGAAAATAAAATTTGCAAGCGATAGCGATAAACAAAACAATAAATTTAACAAAAACGGTTTTTAAAAATACACCTTTATTAGTGTACTAAAAAGTAAATATTTTTATTTCATTATTTTTGACTATTCAGTCTAATTTGTAATTCATTACTATGAATATTATAGATATATGTCATCTTGAAGTCAATCTGCTGACAAGTGACTCCCATTGACACTACTAGAATCAAAATGTAATTAAATTGATTAATAAATTAATAATTAAGTTCTAAAAATATCAAAATAGTTTATTGCCATCAAGAACATATAAGTGTACAGAATTTCAAGATTCTAGCACATCAGGAAGTGAATAGAAAGTAATCACAAAATTACATCTTTACAAACATAAAACAAATCAAATAAAATAAAATTGTCAAAAATGTAAAGAAACAGATAGAGAAAAATGATAACATTTTTTGTTGCTTTATGTAGACCAAATGTGAGTATTTATTTCACTAGTCCACAAAATATAGATGGTCTGCAAATCATTACTCCTTCCCCCCCCCCTCCTCCCGTAAGAGAGAAAATATTCTAAGAAAGCCTGGAATGCTATCGCAGAAGATATCGTTTCTCGATAATTTTCATCTGTGAATGTTAATATTATATTCTCAACTCAAATTTCAGTTTCTTCGAATCACAGTATTTTTAATTTTCTTCTGTTAACAAAATAATATTATATCAAAATATATTATCTCATATCAGAATTATATTTTTGGAAAAAATTTCAATTTTAATTATGGCAACTGAGGAGAAATGTAATAAAGTTAGAATATGATCGAAAATCAGAATGCTCGGAAAAGATTCATCGAACATATTGTTTCATTACAATAAAATAATTTTTCTAGGTTGCTGGGACGTATATTTTAAACATAATTAGCTTAATGAGTATTTTTTGAAGGTCCATGAAATCCTCCATAAGAATTATCATTTATATAATATTTCTTCAATTACGTATTTTTAATTAAACACATTAATAATACGAGATAAAGAAAAACTTCTACAGTATAGATTTTATTTTAACCTGCAGGAAGAATTACAGGAAATTATTTAGGACATTAAATTTCAGGAAGAGTTCATTATGACTGATAAAGCATGATAGGCCTGGAAAGCCTCTACGTTATTATGGAAAGTAATATAATTTACGACAAATAAACGCAAATAATCATGCAAGACTGAAACATTTTTAAAAGAAATTTAAAATAAATAAAGGGGTACTTACGAAAGCACTCCTAACAATGCAATATATTTAATTACAGCATTTAAATGAAAAGTTTAACAATATCATTTAAATAGATGAAATATGTTGAAAACTTCACATTTATATGTTTTTATTAGTTTTTAGGCCATTAGAGTTTTGTTTCGTACGTTTCATCAAAGATATTCAGCATCGCCAATGAACTCCAACTCATTGAATAAATGTTTTCAAGCTTGATGGGTTATCTTTTACCAAACCCATTTCTTTTCCTTTCCGGTTTTTGTGAAAGATAGATGAATGCATTGTAAAATATATCATGCAATTAGCATGTTGAAAACTCCAAGTAGAGTTTATTCAGAAAATATATTCTCTATTGCATGAATTCAACAGAATGAGAACATAAACTAGAAACAAAATTTTAAACACATTTTTCTTAGTGTAATAAAAATACATTATTTTATTTAAATTATTCTCTATTTTTAAATTTTTATTTATAACTCATTATTATAAATATTATGGAATATTGAAAAAAAATTTCTCAAATTCACCATCAGGCGGCTTCACTTGTATGGGATCAAAATATATAATGAAATTAATAGATTTACTTTCATTATGAAAATATTAAAATAGCTCATTGCCATCAAGAGCAAGCAAGGCCGGGGCAGCCTAGTGGTAAAGTGTTGGCCGCGGAGCCGGAGGGTTCTATTGAAGATCCGCCGTTAAATCATATGTAGGGGGCCTAACGTGTTCCCGTTGGTGTGGTGCGCAAGTTTGGAGAGGGGGTGGCAGCTCAAATGTCTCTTCGTTTTTGACCGCGGTTCAAAATTACTAGGTCAATCCCAAAATAGCCCTCGTGTTGATTCAAAACGGGACGTTAATATAACTAAACTAAACCAAGACTGAGAATATCTAGAGTCGCCTGATGTATAGGGTTGCCATACGTTCCGTATATATGGGACCGTCCTGTATTACTATTTGTCCCGTTTGTTGCGGGACACATTCTGCTCATAGGTATCATGAGCTAACTCATCAATTAAGGCTTGTAATATTTATCAATAAACTAACATCATTTTGTGGTTTGTTGTGTCTTTACTCAATGGGTAGTTAGGCCATTTATCAGCTCGAAAGATAAATATTGGAACCAAGATAAGTGAATATAGAATCAAGCATATTGTTCTTAACGACCCCCCGTTTATGTCGTCTTTTTGTTCATGAAATCTGCTCTTGGTTGATAAATCGTCAAATCTGTATAGTTTGGGATCTTCGTACATAAAGAATTAAAACCTCAAGGCTATTATCTGACCCCAGGTAAAAGTTTAGACATGAATGGTCCAAATAGCCTATAGCGAAGCATTCTTAATGGGCTTTAGTTTTAGAAATAATACAGGGTCGCGGCGACCTGATGCCATGGTCTCCGCTTTGCGAACTGAGGGCTCCAGACTCAAAACCCTATTCCACCCAACATTCGACGTGTATGTGCGCCCAAGGCAAGTTAATGTTGTCCTCGTCATTCGACCACTGCTAAAAATTATGATGTCCGTCCCAAAATAGCCCGTGTCGCTTCAAAGCTGAACTTTAATATATCTAAACTAAACTCAAGAACATTTACGTGTACGAAATTTCAATCCTCTGGTACATCAGGAAGTGAATGAAAAGTCGATTGCAAAATTCCATCTTTACAAGGATGACACAAATCTATTTAAATAAAAGTGTATAAAACTCAATCGATTGTAGAGAGTATTTTGGGAGATTCCTGGTTCGTTTCACTTCGAGGCCTGGAAAGCATAAAAAATGTCAGTAAACTTTCTTTACGTTTTGATGAAATTCGTGCCTTTTTATACCATTATTTTTACTTAAATTTCGACAAGGAGGAAACTGTATACTCAGATTTACAAATGCTATAAATACAAAAATTTAAATTTGAATCATTAAAGTTATTTTAACATCTACATTCTTTTTATGGCAAATTTGCAAAATTTTATAAAATGTATCAATGGTAGTTTTGAACATAGAAATTAATGTTAATAACAGTAGAACAAAATTTTCTGCGAAATCCTATAAATCTCTCAAGTATTCATAGTAAAATGATTTTCTTTATGCTAATTTAGAGTTAATATTTTAAAATAACATTTAAATTTAATGTATCAAATCTGTCCACTGAAATGTACTGTGTCATTTTCATACTGACTGCATTTGCTTCCAGGCTCAAAATGTTACTACAGTGGAATACAAAATTTCGGATAATTCGAACATTTTTTTTTAATTTTCTGAGAAAATTATATTAAAAAATAAAGGAAAAATAATAATTACGAATCAGAAACAAAGCTAATGTTTATTCCTAAATTAAAAGAAACATTTGAGTAGGTATTTAAGAATGAATACTGCACCTTAGTTAGTAGAAACAAAACCTTCTTTTGGCGTAAGGAACTAAACCTGCTTGGCGATGCGAAACGCCGCTAGCTCTTTCTGTACTCTTTCAAAACCCAAAAGAAAACCAAAAGCCAATACCCTACTGAATTTAGTATATTAAGAGTATTATCCGAATTTCCGGGATTATCCTCATTTTCAGGAATTCTAACAGAGGTCAGCTTCAATTAGTTTGAATTTTCGGGGTTCCATTGTAGTTACTTAAATTTTACTATTATATTATTTCCTTATATTTTGTCGCTAAATATAACGCTGATACACGATAGTATATTTTTCAATACCTGCTTAGAATTTTGACAATCATCTTAAATTTGTGCCATGAAAGATTCTCGCATTCTAACTCTATTGGATTTGTTGACAGAGAATTTTATCTCCGATGGCCTCATCAGATATTGCTCTGAATGGAGAAGATTCTTGTCTATTAACAAGAAGTTCTCTAAAACGTTTCTCCAGAATTCTTTGAGTTCCGACCACCTAAATCCTTACTCTTTGGGAATAGTACAGAAGAAAACCCATAAATCTTCACTCGGAGTCGCTGCTCAAATCTTACATTGTATTTATGAAAGCTTATCGAGTCTTTTTTTTTTTGCGCGCGGTAAGCTTTTTATCTCTACGTCCCTCCTTCAGATGTTCTTTTCGAAAAAACAGTTAACAAAGAAGAAAAGAAAAAGATGAAATGTGTCCGTAGGAGAAAGGACGACGAAGGGTCTGTCATTGAAAAATATTTTAAGACTATTCGAACCTCTAATCCGAAGCATCGTAGCATCACTTGTTTTAAGGCTTGATTCGTCTGTTTTAACATTATTTTTTAGCAACGATAGCGTACATACAAAAGTTGTATTGCATATCATCACAACTGGTGTGTGTATAAAAGGAGTAACAAAACAATGAAAAGTGTTGTTATGAAATATACTGCAAAATATTTTTGAAAAGTCGTTGAAATTAGAGAAAAAATATCCTTTATCCGTCTAAATACTATGATCTTGCACCAGCCTATCAGATAATGAAAGTCAACTGTCAAATTCCTCCAAGAATAAAATAATATGTGAATAATATTTCTCTTTTTCCAGATAATCTGCAGCAAACATTGCGGTGATATATTTTTGAGACTTGCGTGATCAGTATGAAGGCATTCACAAGGAAGTGCAGCCTATTTTGGATACAGTGACAAATCTGAAGCTAGTAATGAGTATGTTCATTCAGTCTGGAGAAATAAACTCGTATATGACAAAAAGTTAATGTTTATACATTTGATTTCAACACTGTATATTTCTGCCTAACTTTTGAAGATTCGCAAATAGAGGCAAATCCTTAATACTGTAAGCTAAAAACTATAAAATTATATAATCTTGAATTAATATTAGGCAATATATTTAACACGGATAATATAATATTTTATGTACTTTTAATTATTATGGGCTTATTAATTTTATAGCATCTTATGCAATAAAATTTAATCAACAGCTTGTTCAATGAATCTTCTTTATATACTTGGGGTAAATTTATTCAGCTACCAGTTATTAATTTGGTATGGAAAGACTTAAATAATTAGTTGACCATTCGATTAATTCCAATTAATTTGGATAATACACAGCTGTCTCTAACTAGTTCGGATAATTTATTCAACCATTTTGATTCGAATAATCACTATTCTATTTGTAATTCTAATCTTTAATTATTCCGGTTTTTTATGGATAATATCAGATAATCACTGGATAACTTCAGATTGAAAGTAACCTAGCGATCTGTTGCAATTTTAAGAAGCTCGAATAAATAGATAGTTTTTCAAATTATTTAAAATCCTAATTAGATCCAAGAAACAACACTGTCACAAAGAAATATCGATTGATATTCGTGATATGAAAGCAGGATTAATATCTGCTATTCTCTTCATATATTATTGATGGGTTTAAATTTATTTTTATGAAAATGCTTGCAGATCTACGCGTCTTCTGTATTTATTTTAGAACAAACGGTTCAGCCACATCTGCAGCATTCATATATTACCTACGCAATCTTCAAAACTTTCCAAACAAATATTCCATCCAAATTTACTGTAATACAAGCAAATATTTGCAACAAACTCATTAAATCCTTACCTACTCTTTCGCCAATGTATGAATGTACAAAATATGAACCTACTCTGATCTAAGAATGAGGAAAATCCATTTTTATTGCATCGATTCCATCTTCGAAGTTACCGAAACAGACCGCAAATACCGCATCTGGTTTTCCAATTAGAATTCCGAAAAGATATTTCTAACTAAAACTTTTCCCAAATACTTATCATGAATCGACCACAAAGCCAATTCGCTACACATAAAACTCTCGAGGATTTCTGGTTTCATGTTGAGATCCCTTAAAACGTGAAACATGGAGGCAGTAAATATGGGTTATTCAAATTTTAAAGCGGTTCGATTTCTCCGTTGACAAACTGAGACGATTGATGACCTCTATATCATAATTAAAACTCGCTGCTGCAATGCTGCAAGTAATTCGGGTGACATTTCGAATGATTGCTTCGCCTTTCTGAGGCTATTGAGGATAATATTCACGGAGAAGCGTTTACAGTCGGCAATAGAATAGTACTCTGTCCACAGGAAAATAATGTTTATTGCGTTCAGTGAAGAAATGAATAAATATCATTAGTTATAAAGTCAATGGAGAAATTACTTCAGCTTTTGAACCGACTGACCGCGTTAGACAGTTATTTCACTTTTCAGAAACGAATTTATGATCCTATCATACTGATTTCAAAATAAAACCAGCGGGAGTAGTCTCCCCTAAACTTTCTCGTACACTTTCTAAGTGGAGATTCGTCAAAATCTCGAGTTCTAATTTTTTTGACGATTACAATACTTTCTCTTTGTATACTTCGTATACGAGAAAGTGAAACAAACAAACAAACCTGAAATCAAATATCTGTTGCCACATTTAAAAAAATAGTACTTTGAAGCAGGCGCAATAAAATAGGCAATGCAATGAATAGTAAAGCGAAAATTCTGCTTTGGAATTGAATTCCCAAGAAAACAATTTATACTACCACAACCGTAACAATTGCAAAAGCGCGTAAATAAAAGATTTGCTGAAATAATGAGATCGGTTTGAATTTTATTTATAACAATAAAAAAAATTGCTACAATTTATGTTTGAAAACATTATTTATTGTTGTAAATAAAATTTACAACAATAACAGATTGCTACCAGTACGCATGCGCATGAGAATCGGATTAAAAGAAATTGAATATGCAATTTGAACGCCTCTTTTTGACGGATTTGGCCCAAAATTTTATACGGACCTACATTCACGACGATAAAACTGTGTACCAAATTTTATCCATCTAGCTGTTCAAGTTTTTGAGTTATAGTGTTCACATGACCGCGGACATACAGATAGACAGACTTCCCTTTGACGGATTTTGTCCAAAATTTGATAGAAACCTACAAATTATGTTTAAAGACCACATACCAAATTTCATCCCCGTAGCTCTAATAGTTTTTGAGTTAACGTGTTTACAGACAGACGCACAGACAAACAGACATGATTCCAAAATTGTGTTTTTCGGACTCAGGGAGGTCTAAAACGTCAAAACGATTCGTCAAAATCTCGAGTTCGAATTTTTTCACGATTACAATACTTTCTCTTTGTATACTTCGTATACGAGAAAGTAAAAATGAATATTTGTCACAATAAATAAATTTAATTAATTATATGTAATTTATTATTAATTCTATTGGTGCACTACGTACTAAAAAGTATATTTTTATGCACTTTATTCTTTAATTCATAATTCATTATTTCAAATATTATGGAATCTTGAAATCAATTTTTTTATCTGATATTCATTCCAGGCGGCGCCACTTGTATGGAATCAAAATTAAATTTAATTAATCGATTAACTGCCATTTATTTTCTGAAAATAATAATTAATAGTATATTGTCATCGAATACGCACAAGGCTACATAATTTCAAGCTCTAGCATTCCAGGAAGTGAATGAAACAAAACGATTGCAAAGTTTCACCTTTGCATACATGGCCAAGTTAAATAAAAGTGTAAAAACAACAAGCAACTATTCTATTTTGTGCATTGATATTACGTTCAAAAATGTTAACCATTTTTTTTCTATTCTTAAATACGTCAGCATTTATAGTACATTAAAGGAAACACGATTAATTTAGATAAATGCTGCTCTCTTGCGCACATTTTTAGCTCGTAACAATCGTTGTCTTACGGCGTAACTTATATTTCATTAATTAAAATTAAAGTTGTTGTTACTTATTTTGTAAGTAACTCTTTGGAACAGAGATCAGAAGTTTTATCACATCTGTATCTAATCTGATTTTGAGGAATAAATAATTGAAAAATAAGGATTTACAGGCTTCTTTCTGGTATTACAATGATTCTAGAAAATTCAAATGCGTTAAAATGGTAACAATGAATTTTTACCAAGTTTACCAAGATTTTTTGTTTTGCCCAATCTATTAAAAGTAAATTAAGGATGAAATATTTCTGTTACCTGTTTGGAGTATAACTAAACTCTATTTCAAAGTGCCAGCTAACAAATTTATTCAACTAGAAGAAAGCAAGGAAAAGGAAGAGTTGTTGGAAAACATGAACCTTAGTTTATTTTCATAAGCCATACTTTTTATTAAATATTTTCACAAGAAGGCATAGTTTTACATAGCACTTGGACGCTCTATGAAACAATTTAATTTTTGTGATGGTCATTTTTATGTCACAAAATACAAAAATACAATATATACAAACAATTTTGGCTAGAAATCTAAGAATAATTGTGATAATAACCCGTTTCTTTAATCTTCAAATTATAGGTATGTGTGTGTGTTTCCAATATTTCGATATTTTTTTTATTATGTATCGTTCTTCACAAATTTCAGGCAATAATTGATTTATTCTTTATAGATCTCTATTAAATAATTAATTCAGCAACCTATATTTGTTTTGCTTTCTTCTTATACGAATAAAATAAAATATTTTGCTTTTCTCATTGATCACAAACAAATTATTTTCCTGGATGTAATTAAATTATTACTACAACTAAAAAAATAGAATATTTAAGAACTGAATCGTTCATTTTTTTTTAAATAGCAGTGGTACTAACTGCCATTTAAAATTATTGGTTATACTTTTAAATATTGATTGGTGTTTAAAAAATACTTTATATTTATGCAGTTTAATATTTAAAACTCTAATCATTCACGCCATCCTATGAATAATTGGGTCTCATCACTTTTTTAACTTTACTTTACGCTACGACACACTCCCGACTCCAGAGATAAGAATCTCCGGTTTGCAGTTTGGATGGGTGTGCGTAGAGAAACTTTATTGATTCCACCGGAAGAAACATCGAGTATAACAATATGGTGCATTAATTTGGTCTACGTTATTGCTTATACTGATAACAATAATTTGTTTACAGATGGAGCCTCCTTTACAGAACGAGGCTACTATTGTTTCAGATACAAGATTATCTGGAAAAGAAACATATACAAACACAAAATAAATCTAAAATAATATGTTTTAATTACAAAGAGAGAAGTTAAACATTTTAGATTGTTGAAACATCGCTTTTACAACTGCAATTGTTATTGCTTTATTCCTTACTAGCTGCCTTCGGCGACCAGCTTATTCGCTGGGAATATGATTTCAATTGCATCTTGCATCATTTTACATTCATGGTTATCTTAGCAACTTGATTTTAAACTTCAGCTTGTGGTAGATGTTTAACCCATGTTCTATTCGTACCTGTTCTGTTCATTGTCTATATAAACGTCCCTAATGGAGTCAAATAACTGACCAAGTCCGGTAATCCCTAATTCCACGTTGTCGGCACTATCTTCACTTTTGTATTCCTCTTGGAAGATATGCACCTGATTTCAACATTAAAATGGCGCAGCACATTTTATGGCCAGCGGCGTGTTAGCCGAATTAAAACATGTTGAAAAAAATAAAAACATAGCAACGATTATGTTTCTTAATGTAAGCAGAGCAATATCTCGGAGAGCTTGGTTTACAGATTTCACAAAAATCTTGATGAAATAAAATATGAACGCAAAATGTATTAGGATCTTTTCTCAGATTACAACAATGAAAGAGAAATTTGTTTAAACTATGAAAACGGTTTGAGTTGCGTTGCAACAAAGAAAAGCATTTCTTGTAAATTTTGCCAAAAAATATTTTTAAATTTTTTTAAAATTTAGAAAACATTTTACGGCAACTTAATTGATATCATTGGAAAGGTAATGTTTTGCAGTGTAAAAATGATTTTTGTGCTGTAATATTTTAGGAAGTTATTAAGGAAACGCGCCGAAATTTCGCCTAATTTTTAGTTAATTAAAAGTTCAAAAAAGGGCTCCTAGGTGCACATTCCCACCCTTAAAAGCATGTTTGTGCCAAATCTCTTAACTCTAAGTCTAGCGGTCCGCCCTGTAGAGGACCAACACACAGACATAAACACACACATTCTCCTTTATTAGTAGTAAAGATGTTTATTATATGCACCCCGACAATGATTTTTATTCTCTACATAAATCTTTTTCAGTTTTATGAAAGAAAACATATTGTCTTTGGATTCAAATTTATCAGTTAAAGTAGAGTCTAATAATCTCATGGTAGCCACAAACAAAGGAATATAAAATGTAAATCTTTAAAATATGGGGCGAATTTAATTTCAATATGATGACTTACAAACACATATATAAAGATAAATTTAATTTAATATGTTTATTTGTATAGGTAATAACGTCAAATGAAATTTAATTTAAAATTGTCGGTGGATATAAGCTTGAAGAGACGCGTGAGTGTGCAAACAGTATATAAGAATCATTTCTGAATTGAGTTTGATTATAAGACTCATTTCTGAATTGAGTTTGCATATAAGACTCATTTATGAATTGAGTGTGCATATAAGATTCATTTTCAGAATTTTGCTCTGCAGTTGCAATATGGACCCATCTAGATGAAATGTGCCCTGATTCCGATAGTAAGTCACCAGTGTTACGGTTTCATATTCAAGATTCTAAACATTATTAGAATGTTAAACTGTTAAACATTATTAGAAACTTCACTGTTAAACATTATTAGAAACTTCACTGTTAAACATTATTAGAAACTTAACTGTTAAACATTATTGGAAACTTCACTATTAAACATTATTAGAAATTTAATTGTTAAACATTATTGGAAACTTAACTGTTAAACATTATTAGAAACGTAACTGTTAAACATTATTAGAAACTTAACTGTTAAACACATTATTAGAAACTTCACTGTTAAACATTATTAGAAACTTCACAACAAATATTTATAGATCTGACGAACCTCAGATAATTTTTGTACCACAAGAGATTACCATAAGAGGTCACGAAATTTCTGAAAAGAGGCGATGATAAACCAATAATAGTCGATATATTATCCATAAATTGTAGTTTGAAGAAACGGATCCTACAGAACCATTACCACCACTTTATAAAAAACTATATCTAAAAGCAATAAATCTGAATGTCCGTCTTGAAAAAACAATGCAAAAGGAAATCAAATATTTATAAATTTATTTTTGAGTTTCGCATGCTTTCTTATATGTGCTGTTGATGAATATTTAAATCTTAAATGCTGGTGCTTAATTTCACCATTCGCAGGAGGATTTTGACATGAGCAATAAATCGATTCCAAGTATAACTGGAATCGATTATCCAGTATCGTTATTATCTGCGCATTTACTAAATGCAATATTGATTAAATGGAGCCTGCCGTAATACGTCAGAACTTAATCACGTCTTTATAAATATTTTTGTTTCTAACCAAATAAATATTAAAGACATAAATCGATCTTCATTTGAAAAATTTAATATCTAACGTCTTTGGAATATTTCCAACAAGAATAAATGATCTCAGAAGTTCAGCGAATCATTTCAATCCGATATTTGGGCAATAATAAAGGCGAATCCTTCTGTGAGAGCTTTTCAAATCTTCAGAAGGCATGACATCTCATATCAAATTTCCATCTTTAAAAATTTGAAGCCACGATTCCTCACTTTGCAAAACTGACAAAAGAGAAAGAAGGCATTTCAAAGCGTCATTGGCAACTCCAACATCTCTTCGTATGACAGGATGCAGGTCTTTATTACCGGAAAAGTGAAAAAACGTTGAAAATTCTTTAAACACTGATTCATTAAATTTGAAGATAAGGCCTATATTAAATGTCAAAGGATCTTTCTTTTTCTTTGGTTCCATCAAAGATCTGTGAAGATAGAAAATTCAAACAAACCGCAGAATTTAATAAAAGCATATTTTTCTTTTTTCACGAACTGCTGCGAGGACGTCAAAGCAGTCTCTTTAAAACTCTGTCTCCAAAAGAATTCTTTTTTTCTTGTTGTCTGATAACCATTGTATTGCTCTTCCTACTTTTTCATCTGCATTAACTTTTTTAACCGACTTTTGCACATTAAAATTTCACTTTTCAAGGTTTCTGTATAATTTAGTAAAATTTTACATTTTTATTTTGTGCATATTCCATAGATGAATCATCAAATATTTAATACTCTTGCTATAAGGAACAAACATTTTGTTTTTGAAAATCTTTCTTTAACGACAATCATTGAAAAACGGGCCATTTAAAATTGTTGAAAAATTATTATTTAATAAATAAATATTTAATATTACAAAATTTTCTCATTATCACGGGAAACAACGAACTTTTCAATGAAACTGCTTTTTTTTTCAAAAATCTGAAAATTCTTACCGTATAATCATTAATAATGCAAATTAAAATTTCGATGTTAGAAGAATAAATCATGATCTTCTCATTTTAAATTAAGTTTTTCTTTTTCAAATGAAAACTGTTCTTCTGAGATGATTAATTATTAAGAATCTAACTGATGTATTGACTTGACTAGTTTTAAATTTTATCTGAAAGATATTATTCTTATAACTTTCTTATACATTATTATATATTTCTTCTTATATTATGCAATCTGCAACATCTTTCATTTTTTAATAACTTTCCATGAAATTTTAAATTTGTAGAAGTTTATCCTTTTTTGTTCAGTTGTGTGTGTGTATGTGTGTGTGAATAAACTTTAAACTTTAGTTGCAATGTTTTTTCTCTTTCTTTAATAACAAGCCAGAAGTATGTACCAGAAATGGAAACAACACAGACAAAATATTTGCCATTAAAGCGTGGATATTTTCATCCATGTAGAGGATCATCAAGAAGTTTTCTTGGAGTTTTATCTCTTTCTTTAATAACAAGCCAGAAGTATGTACCAGAAATTGAAACAACACAGACAAAATATTTGCCATTAAAACGTGGATATTTTCAACCATGTACAGGATCATCAAGAAGTTTTCTTGCAGTGCGTTCTACTGCTTCGAATCAAGCAAAATTCCGACTACAGCAATTTCAGATTCTGCAAATGACATTTATTAAATAAATGGTTTTCGTATCCAAATTCCCCAACAGTTGATGATGTAACACAAATGGTATTTATTTCCATAAACTAGACCAACAAAACAGCAATCGCAATACAGCGCATATCAATTGGCGTTATTCGTAGGACAAAAAGAACTCAAGTTGTTCCCCAAAATTATTTAGTTATCTAAATATAATGACTACATAGCAAGAAAATGTATTAATATAATAATTGATGCATCAGAACCACCAAAGTTCCGCTCTAGAAGAAGCTCTTTAAGAATTCTTCCCAAGATAGCTCTTGTGTTTTAGAAGACTTGTAAGAAATCTTTTATTTCTCATTGCTCTATGAACCATGATGGAGAAATTTGGTAGAACCAGGTAACTTGATATTCTGCTAGATAGAGAAAGAAATCGAGTCAAGATTGCTTGCGTGGACGGTAGCCACATCTTAGATGGCAGCAGTTATTGCCCATAGGATGGTACGAGTGCCAGCTGTTGCCGTGCTGTTTATATATCGTATTTAACGGCAAGAACAGTCATAGGACATGCTGCATTACTGGGCCTTGTAAATTCTTAAACATCAGTATTTGAGTTTCTTCAACGAATGGTAGTTGTCTTTACTTGCCCTTGAAGCATTTTGTTGTCTGATTGTGGACCACTTTTGCCTCATTAACTGAGTTAATACCTACCATTTTCGAGTCTGGGTAAAAGAAAACTCCCATGCGATCCCTAAAGTAGTATGCATCCTGAAAAATTGCAGTGCCGTTTTACTGCCACATTTAATGCTTGACCGTATCTTTTGAACAGACAACTGTAACTAGAATCCGAAACTGATCTGTAACCGAACAACGATATCATGATATACTGATGGATATTACCCGGACATCAACACGTTCAGTGCCTCCAGAACGTCACATCAATGACGATGACGCACATTTCTCGATCTGTTCAACAGTTGTTTGGGCAATATTTTGTAGATTCACGATTGATCATCTGTAAATTTCCGACAGCTTGGCCTACTTTTTCATCCGATATCAGCCTGTGAGACTTTTGTTTATATGTTTTCTGAAAGACAAAATTTACCGGAAAAAAGTTGCATCTGTATCAAATCTGAAGGGATAGAATTCGCCACCACGTTTTGAATATTCCAGTAGAACATTGCGTTCAGCGGTGGCAAGTACGGTTTGGCGACTTGATCCCATTATTCAAAATGAAGGGGCACATACTGAAAATCTATAGTGCTATTTATTGAAACGCGAATCATGAAGCTAAAACTGTATGAAACAATGTAACTAAAGGTAATATTCTACCCTTTCACTGCACTCATATGATAACTCCTCTTGTATATATTTTATATTATACTCGGATTGTAACCCTCTAGGTACTTTTCATTATATTCTTCTTTGTTTATGTATAATTACGTTCTCTTTTATGTGTTTTTATATCTCATGATGTAATTTTTTTTTGCTTTTCAATAACGTTTCACACACACTCATCCAACCTACAAGGGGCCGTTTAGGCTCCGACTTCGGGGATATGCTGTGGTGTTATGCAAGCATATTTAACTTTTATATGTGTAAACATGTGGAACATTCTTACGTGTTTTACAGCGTTACCAATCACTGGACTTTTGTAATTAGTGGGCATTTCCTGACTTTGGCAAGTCTTAAAGCAGATATTATTAACAATTTAGAAAAAAATTCTCAAAACTAATGTACTTTCGCATAACAGATGCAAATCTATGATTTATGAAGATATAAACATAATTTTACGATGAGTCATTTAATTGAAAAATTTGGAACATATTTGTGTTTTTGTATCATAGCATAGCATAAGCAGAATACTTGAACCCACAAATTTAAATTAAAGATAGAATAAAGATGTGGTAACTGAATTATATAGGAGAACCGTCGCCTATATTGGACCTTTATCGTAACGTCACCTTTTTTATACATTTGGACCGTTAAATAAGTATCTTGTGTTGCAACGATGCAAAAGTGATTTGTAGAATCATTTTTATGAGAAAGCGCTATATGTCTGTAGTTAGTGAACAAGTGTTTGCATTTATGTAGTCATCATAAATATTTTAGCAAACAGCTCATAGTTTTTAACTTATTTTAAAGTAACTGGCAAAATATGTCATTATATCATCAGAGAGGAAACTTGATTCTCATTAATTTACTATAATAATTTTATTAAAATAGTTTAAAAATAAGGGTAGGGGAATTTTTCGCTGTTGTCCAAAGGCTGCACAACTTTTAACCAAAAACTGGTCCTATCAAGGAGACTATTATCGTTTAGATAACATTCAGAAAAGCTTCCGAAACTTTTATTATGTAAATATCAGGTTTATTGTATGTTTCATCATGTTTCACTAAAACGAAACCAGGATCCGTCTTTAAGCTCTCATTTTAGGATTAATACTCAGAGACAAGCATTTTCTTTAAATACTATTGTAATCTGAGGACAAACTCAGACTTTTAATCATTGGTATTCAATTTATTTCTGTATTTGGGCATAAACTTGCATGCATCCTTGAAATTTGAAGACCAAACAAACAACATTTATATCTAAGTTTAATTCGAACAAATCGCCAGTTATTTCGTTAAAATCATAATTACTGGTTTTATATGTAAATTTTTCTGTTTACACATTTCAGCGAAGAATGCCATTCAAATGGCAGCATCATGTAAATAGACTGCTGAAAACAACATCCAAAAGTCACCAGTTAATTGTAAAGAACTAATCGTTGCTTTATGCTAGGATAAAAAATAATTTGGATTTAATTGAGCTTAATGAAACTGGTCGTCCAATTTGAGAAACCAATTCTGTAATTGATGTAATATCCCAGTTTGAATACGGCATTTTTTACCACTTCAAAATGCATTTCTTAAATAATTAGTTTTGTTATTTTAAGATAAACAAACTACGAAAAAGTTATGATATTTTTCTGATATTTTTTTATTGAAATTCTTCTTTATGTATATCCAAATAAGACAGGACGTCCAGGACAGCCTTCCCCTACAACCAAGTATGATAAATATTTACAGATGATGAATTTCTGATGAGCAGATGAAAATCTTTATAAAATATTTTTCACAAATGTCTGCACTAAACTGTGAGTTATTTTCATATGGAAAAGTATGAATAGTATTTCTTTTTATTTAAAAATGCTAGATTGACCCTTTGTTCACTATATGAGCATAAAATAACTAAACTGCGAGTTATTTCCATATGAAAAAGTATGAATGGTATTTCTTTTTATATATAAATACTAGATTAACCCTTTTTTCACTATGTGAGCATAAAATAACTAAACTGTGAGTTATTTCCCTATGGAAAAGTATGAATAGGATTTTTATAAGTAATAGATTGACCCTTTTTTTCTCTATATGAGCATAAAATAACTAACTATTTTAATTGGTAAGAACTAAACGATAAATTACATTTTCGGGATACCAACTTCCACCTGAGTCTGCTCTTTGAAGTGAATCGGGGTGTATTTTGACTTTTAATATTTTTTTCTTGATGATTCTTGATTCTTGGAAATAATAGATATAAAATCCCATGAAAAAACATAAAAACGTCGCTTAGCAAAGCTTTACTCTACTTAATTGAGCTGCTAGCTTTAAGTGCAGGCGTTCAGCGAAGTATGACTATCTTCAGCAAGGAAGTTGGATAAAAACGTTTCTCCGTAAGTTAAATTAAGATAGAAACTTTGACCTGGCCTAACAGTTCACTCAATGTATGAAACTCAGTTTTTATTTTGAGGTTTTATTGGGGTATAACGAATCTAACAACAACAAAAAAGTCGACCGTAGGTCACATTAAGGGGTCAGAGAGTGGTACAAGAAAAGGGAAACCTGCTTCTTGCTACCATATCTCTAAAGGGAAGAAAGCAGACTCTCAGGTATTTAATGATTTCACATGTAAAGGAAAAAGAGTCTTAAAGTCATAAATAAAAATTAAAAATGAAATTAAAAGTCTCTATAAAAGTCATAAATAACTAACTTATGACTTTTGATCACACAAAATTATTTAGAACAGAAAAGATATAAATATTTTAAAGGTTAGACTTTTTATCTTCCGTTTACTTATTACATTTTTAATCGAATTCCATCAAAGCCCTTCATTTATTTCCAGCCTTTATAAGTATACTGAAAGAAAACAGACGATGGATATTGGCAATTCTGTTGTGGTGATATCTCTATCAGTTTTTCCCTCACTGAAATTGCTTTCGTTCATACTTAACATTGAAACACGGACATCCCTTTTTCTTAGTACAGAACACTGTGAAGACTTCATAAATGAAGTTCATCCTTTTGGTTTCAGTTGACGATTTTCATCAGGTAATAAGTTAAGTGTATACCTTCACGACATTGTAGTGCTTACTCGGCATATGATTTAATATTATTAATAACCATTTTTATTATATAAATCCTCCAGGAACTCGACTTAAAGCTTATTTTTTAACCGCAAAATGTAACAGATCTGTAAATAGTTATGATTTCATCAGGGTTTTAATCCCATAAGCGTGGTATTTGTTCGTCTGTTATCCGAAAAAAATAGGCGGACTGCAATTTCGGAATATTTTCCATGCATATTGTTGGAAACCCTCTCATTATATTAACGTACGAAGGCCAACAACCGTTGCTGACAGAACTTGATACAGCGCTCATTGACAGACTAATTTTGACGATGGATAATGTCTGAGGAGGCAATACGTCATATAAATTATTCTGTCACTGGAACTGGCTGCCTTCCCGTTAATCTATTGCATGTAAAACGATCGTCGCTTCATAATCAACCAATCAGGCTGCGAAATTCTAACTGAACGAAAACACATTGTTGATCCTAAATATCAAATCGAAAATTTCTCGCTTGGCTCTTAACCTATTGCTTCATGGGAAATATTAATCGGAAAAACAATTTTTGTTTTATTTAGGTAGCATGGTAGAGTTTCTCCTGCTTGAAAGAATATCGGCTTATCCAGCAGAAAATATGTTATTCATCGGGAGAATCGATTATGCAGGCAACTCATTTATTGGGCCCATCAATCATTGATATCGAAGAATTTTTCGGAAAATATGAATGTCCAATCAGAGCGAGCCGTACATGAAGAAACATAACTAAATAAATAATTTCTAACAATAACATAAAACAATATATGGTAATAAAACAAGTAAAGTGTTAATTATGTTAATATATATTCTATTTGCTTAGTTTTAAAAAAACTCTTCGAAATTCATTAAGAAGGGGATAAATATTCGCACTTCAGGGAATAATTATCCCCTTCTTAACGAACTTGACTATCGGCTGCTGAATCCTGATTACAAATTGAAAATTAACATCCCTGGAAGGTAGTGGGACACTTTTGGATGAACATTGATTTGATTTCATTTTTTTCTTTGGCATAATTTGAAGATTTAGTCCTTTTTTTGTAATTTAGTTAAATTAAAGCAGTCAGATACTTTAATTCCTCATTGATTTTTAAACTGTCTCAACGCCATCCTGTAGGTTATGACGTCAGCTTAAACTGCAAATGTAGAATTATATTTTGTAGGTCTAAAAATGGTTTCCTGTTATTTTTCAGAGACAAAAACATTTTTATATGATGCATACTTTTTCCTATAATCGTAACTTCGAAGACAACTATAAAATTATATTTATTTTTGATAAATTTAATATTCATTCTTTTCCAATACTGTTTTGTTCCTATAATCCTTCCTTTCTTATAACTACTTAAGCAGAAATGAGAGATTACAAATCGTTAATACAAATGAAAATTAAGGGTTGACCAGTTATTATCTAGTCCAGAATTTTTTTTCTAGATTCAAACACTACCAACGTTTCTCTGTTTCATCCGGAAATTTTTCGATTGGAAATATTCAAGAAAAAAAGTCGTTGCCAACGCCATTAAAACACAGATAAACGATGGTTAAACATTAATAGAGAACTTCTATTTGTGAAATTTCTATCTATAACATTTCTTTTGAAATTGATACATTTAATTTTATTTGTGAAATTTATGTACTTATTGAAATTCCGCTGTAAAATAAATGAAAATGTTATAACAGATGTGATTTATATTATTCCAAACAGTCTGAAATTAGTCCATTAAAAATTTGTCACAGAAAATAATATTAAACGTGTATATAATACATCTCTGAAAAGCTTGGATCATTTTCATTTAAACTGATAAAAATGCCATTGAGAGTTACAAATATAAAAAATTACGAAAATGCGAATGATACTGCTCTTACAAAATAACGTATCATAACTGGGGCTTATAATATTTATCAATAAACTGATATCATTTTGATGTTCGTTGTGTCTCTACTTACAAATAGTAGTTGGTCCGCTGATCAGCTCGAAAGATAAATCTTGGTGCCAAGACAAGTGAATACAAAAGCGAGCATATTTTTGTTTTTAACGAAAGATCTCCCGTTTTATATCGTCTTTTCATTCATGGGTCTTGGTAGATAAATCCTCAAGTTGATATAGTTTTGAAGCCTCATATATAAAGAATTAAACCTCAAAGTTGTTATCTGACCTTAGGTAAAAATTGGGACATAATTGGTCTAAATAGTTCCAATAATTGATCCAATTGACTTTCATTTTAGAAATCATATAGAGCCGCAGCGGTCTAGTGGCATGGCCTCGGTGCCGCGACCGGATGGCTCCAGGTTCAAAACCCTGTTCAACCCAAGATTCGCCATGTGTGTGTGCACAATGCATAAACCCTGACGCCGTAGATCAAACGTCTTCTCGTTGGTGCGGTACAGACGCTTCGAGAGGAAGGGTGTCATGCCAAGTGTCGTCCTCTTCATCCGACCGCGGTTAGAAATTACGACTTCCGTCTGAAAATACCCTTCTTGTTGTCTCAAAACAGGATGTTAATTCATATCAAATAAATTCAGGAAGAAAGCACAAAATCTCATATTAACGGGATTGAAGACAAAATTGTTAATAATTTTATTGATTCCAAGAAATAATTATCTATACTTGTTTATTGGAAGGAAGAATTGAGAAGAAATTAGAGTTTAAAAATTGAATGATAAAATTTTCCTCAAATACGTCCCAACTGCGTAGCGCGCAAACTTGGAGTCATCATGTTAAAACTGCGAGACCCCAAAATAGCTCTCGCTTTGCTTCAAAACAGGACATTAATGCAACTAAAACTTAGCTAGGAATAAAATTACAAGGAATGAGCTTCTCTGATTTTTCCAAATTGGAATGCGAGCCCCGTTGAATTTCTCGCATTAACAAACGAATCCAAGTTTCTTAAAACACCAGCAAAAAAATGGTTGCTAATTGTCAATAGGCATAAAGTGATCTTAAAATCTATGTTTTGATCCCAAATGCTTAAATAAATTATGTCAGTGGATTAAATAAAGTGTGAACATCATCAAGACCTGCGTGATAAAATCATGAACTTATCCATGGATGTATATTCTTGAATGCACATTAATTTGATGGCCTTGAGTGATTCCAGAGTTAATGGGAAATGAAGATCCTTCATCCTAAATGGCGTCAATTTCTCTGCCTCTCTTTTCGCACGATAAAAGCAGCATGGCTCAAACCCTCTTGGAGCTTATTCGGCCATAACTGGAAATACTTGAACCAACTACCTAGCATAAATGAGATGGCCTCCAAGATAATCGGCTGTATTTTCATCCTCTGGGAGAATAACTCGGTGTGAATTATTGAAATGATTACAGTTTATTCAAACTGTAGGAGTGTGACATTCATTTAATTGGTAATACAGAGAACGGATAATAGTCTTAAATAAAAGATGCCTCCAAAATTGCCTAGGTAATCTTATGTCCTGTATACAGTCAAATGAGTATTGAAACATTCGAAGTCGAATAACTCATTGTTTTACTTTTCCTCGAATTCTTCGGCAATTATTAGGTCGTTATTCTATTTCTAAAATACACTATATTATGTTAGACACTTGAAAGGACTATCTATTTCTTTATGAAAAATAACCGGAAGCTGACTTATACTAGCTAAAAAGCTGTAGTGATGTGTTTATGATATTTGATAAAATCTATTCATTAGATTATCTATTCAATATTGATAAAAGTCGCAGATCCAATTACTCGTGCTTTATCCTTTACATGTTCCCAGTAATATGAATAAATGGAGATAAACTAGCTGGGGAAAATTTCTGGTCTCAACATAATAGCTGCCATATTCATATTCTGAAAATGCAGAATTAAATAATGAATAACAGAATTAAATAATGACACATCCAACACTGTTTTGATCCCATCTAATCGTGTAGACTACGGGATTTAATTATTTTATATATAACTTTTCCATGAAAAACTTAATATCCAAATTTTAAAAATTCTTTAAAAAATGAACTAACTTATTTTTGTTGGGAAATTTTGCTGGCATTTTTTATGCCTCATTCGAGTATAAGAATTGAATAAGCTACGTCACACACATTTTCTTGCAAATAAATGTCCATAAAAAATATAAAATTCTACTGAGCAAACAAACATAGTGAAATAGCTGTAATTACGAGTTCTTAATTAAGACAATTTGCATGTAAAAGTATTTAACTTATTAGGCAAAAAACAATTCAAATCCGAAAAAAAAATGTTTTTAAAAGCATTTTTTATTAGTGTGCCAAAAAGTTGGTTTTTTATTTTAATTATCTTCGGTTTTTAGTCTTTATAATTCTATTTTATAAAGATAATGTTACCTTGAAATCAGTCTTCCTCAAATTCATTACTAGGTGGCTCTTCATGTATGAAAATAAAATTTAACTAAATAAATAGATTAACTGATAATTAAATACCCAGAAAATATTCAAATAGTGTATACTCATCGAGAATACACACTTGTGGACAGTTCCAAAATGTAATCACTTTAGGACATGAGAGAAAAATCGATTAAAAAATTCAGTCTTTACAAACATGAAACAAGTGATGTTAACGGTGTTTAAAAAATTATAATTTTTTTTATTTTACCTGATCTTGTCATGTAATGCTCATTTTCAATCCTAGCTTCATCTTAATTTGCTTCGTATATGTGGTATTAAAAATACAACAATGATGGTAACATCCCTATTTTATATAAAAGCTCGATGCAATAGTTAAATAATTACTAAACGAAGAGAATAGGCATGCTTAGTCATGTGAAATTTATCTTCTTGAAACAATTCAGTTACATTCCAGCTCGAATAGCATTATCATGTATGCTCAATAATTTTTTTTTCACACAAGAAAACCGATATTTCGAATTCAAGTCCTCGTTAAGCATCATATTATTACTAGAAATTATCTAAACAACGACTATTTTATAAATGACATTTTCAAGGACTATTTTTTTCTGCTCTTCTATATCGTTATCTTCATTTACTTGATTAAAGATATTTTCAAGAAACAATTAATGAAAGCATCAGTTTTCCACTCTTGCATTCCTGAACACAACTTAAAATTCCATGGAGTTTATCCCAGCTCTATATCCTTCAATAAATTAGCATTTAAAATAACCTCTAATACTTGCATATGAAAACATGATTACTAAACCTTAAGCGAACTACTATGAAAATTACCAAGGAATCAATTAATTAAGAAAGGACTAATCTTTACCGCAAATAACAACTCAAAAATAAATAAGTCAGATAATAAACATTCCACAAATTGCACTTAGGGAAGAAACAAATTCCACCAACTATCACGGCGCCAATTTCCATAAGCAGCCAATAACTCCAAATTTAATTTAAATCACGTCATGGCATCACGTGATCCTTAGAGCCTATTATTCGAATTGCCCGTTCTGTTGGAATGAAGTGTCAAGAAATAATTGGATCTCCAGAACATATTATAATTGAATTCCATAACGACGTCTTGCGTGGAAGTCCTGGTAATCGTTATTTGCTCAGCTGTTCTGCCTTTCCTTAGTAATAAGAATTACATCCAACTTTCAATTACTCTTGAATGGCGCCATTCACACGCAATTGCGAAGATTCGTCACAATATTCTAATAAACCTTTCACTCAAGGATTTTGAATGATACTAAGAATATTAAGTTAGGCCTAGTGATTCTGATTTTCTGGCTTTTCGGTGGGATTCGCTTTGTTACTTGGTATTAGGGCTAGACGGTTTTCAAAAATTGGATAGAGAAAATAGGCTTATCACACCATTTATTAAAGGTTTAAAACCAAATATTAACCTCACACTTGATTTTTGCTAACATGATTTGAATACCTATTTTGCTTCTATTGAATCTAATTACATGGAGCGAAATAATTTAACACCGAGACTTAAAATTTTTTTTAATCAATTCGGTCCTTATGGGAATATACGTCCAGGAGATTAGACTTCATTACCAATTGGTAAATAAATCCTATTTTTACATGGGTTTTTATGTTTTCTTTGTTCTTAAGGAATTAGGGAATGAAATTATGATTAAAGAAACTTGGAAATACTCTCAGATTGCAAATGGCGGACTTACGTTTTTGTTGTCTTCGTAACAAGATTATTGTTACGAAGCTGTAAAGTTGTTTCCCTGACTGAATCTTATGGGTATAAAAGAGAGTTTTACAGATATTTTACTGGAATAGTCCCAGTTGACTATACGATTCAGACATATTGTCACAGGAGATTTCCAGGAAACGGGAAAGTGGAAAAGATTAAAATCATAGTATACTTCTTTTAGTATGTCAACATTAAATTAAACTACTTTTCATAGTTAAATTTTAATCATGTGAAAGTCGGCTCGAAACGTTAACCTAGAGATTGGAAGACACATCCTATTTGGGGCATTTATTGTTATTTAAATCCATTTAAGAAAGTATAGATACTAAAGAGTGTCCAAGCGATTTTTATTTTTTTATATTAATTGCTATTTTTACTTAATTACAGTTTTAAATATCAAATATTCTGTAATTCAATGCACACGTCATTGTATATGAAGGAGCTACGTCTACAAGTTAATTACTCTTATATTAAAATTATTTATGTTTGTATTTGCTGTGATTTAAAAGCAAGTCTTTTTATTAAGAATTCTTTTTGTGTAGGTTCTAATAGTGAAGTCTAAAGCAGGATACCATAATATAGAGAATAGAAAAAACAGATATCTTTAACTATTTCCAAAATTTTGAAAAATGCGTTAAAACAAATGGTTCCAAGCTTTTAAAGGTGATTTTCCATATTCTTCTTTTATGTCTAAGCCTGGATTTCACTTGTTCATTCCCATTTCTTGCTCAAAAATCCTTTCATCGATGAATTTGTTTAACCTCCAAATTAGATGACATGTCGTATTTGGAAAATTTACTGCCATTTCAATACGTTTAAAGGCGACAGATTATGTGAGCAGGATATTTTAATACGCTAGAATTTCTTTTAGCCTCGCTAAAGCCGGAAAAGATGTTTTTGCGGATGACTGAATATGTATTTCTAGAACTTAACAGTTCAGGTTTTGTGATATCATCTGCAGAAATTTAATTATGCAAAGACCGTTGGTGATGTTTCTTAGTCTATCAGCCACAATTAAAAGAATAATATCGAAAACTGAACAGATTATTTAAAATTAAAATTCATAAACATAATTTCGTATTTCAGAAAACCAAAATTAAACAAGATTTTAAAATTACCTTATATATTATCATATGAAGGTTACACATTTCTTAATGTGATGATATATAACTTCGAATGTCTGCTTGCTTCCAAATCTGCAGTGGAATTTGGAATTCGAAAAAAATTATGTTGTACACAATGAAACTTCATAGCATCCACTTATGCGCACTTAGATGAACATTTCTCAGCAGACTGTAGTCCTTCACCAACTTTCATTCACGTAACTTTCTAGGTCCTCGTGTCATCTCCATCTTCATCCTCTCTCTCTTCCTTGTGATGTAATGGGAAAGGAGACTTTCCCATTGCATGTTCGATTATTTTGTCATCACCAAGAAAGTGAGTAGCGGGAACAAGATGGTCTACTTCCATCCACGCCAGCACTTCTTCTTCACTAACCTATTAATATGTTTAAAATAATTAGCGAAAGCAAAGGAAGCCACTACACCAACTTCACAAATTTTTATTTCATATGAAAGTTCATGACCCCGTAGGTATCAATGGTTGCGTTCCCCCGCCATCAACCATTTTCGAAAGAAATCTCAAAACCACTACTTCGTTGGGCATTCTCTATGGGCAAAAACCTTGCCAGGGTTCCCTAGCCTCAACAATTGAACCAATTTCTCCACTTTGCTAGTATAGCTATGGACTATTTATATTACGGACGAATAGTTGGCTCCCCAAAGACGGTTACACAATATAACCCACTCCGAGCCAGCCTACCAAATTGGCTTATGGCCTCAAATGGTCCGGAGGAGCCCCCGAAGACGGCTAGTATATATACACATACGTATATATTTGTCTCATAGCCTTAATTTTGGTTTTAATTTTATGTCTTCAAAAGTTGCGTTATTTTGATATGGCCAGTTAATTGGATTTGGGTTACCAGAGATTTTACTACATATAGAATAAATGAATGAGATATCTTCAATTATGTACAAAATTTCGTAGAATTCCTTAAGACGGAAAACCTTAACCGAGCTTTTAAAGATCATCTTTCTCGTTTCTCTTTCGTGACTACACCTGCATTTTATTTATTCATTCTTATTTGTATATTAAATAAATGCAGTGTAATAGCCATTCATGTACAACGGAATATTGAATTCTATTTTAGATTGCATTAATATATAACCTCCCAAACGAATAACACGTGGAACTAAAAAAGAATCGCCATTTTGACTAGGATTTGGGTTTGAATTTCAGGCGAACGTGAGTTGCGGCGAAAGGATTTGACATTTCTGCTGATCTCCGAAGAATGCGAGCCCCATTTTCTCCAACTGTCACTTATCCTTGAAAGCAAAACGCTGTCATTTGCGGCAGGCAGCCCAACCCCATTATTCTTCCAGACAGAGAATTCTTTAAATTGGTCGCGATTTCAAAGCCACGAATTCCATATAAAACACGGAGAAAATCATTCGAATCTTCAAAGCCGAGTTTTCTCCCTAGTTATGTTTGTTTCAGAGAGAGAAAAAATCAGGTTTTATCCGGCCGAGACGATAATACTATAACTGTAGAGATCGTTTAGATAAGAATAATGTGGACGCTTATTTAAGGGTTTGCAAATGATAAAACTTAGCCTCCCGGTTTCAATGCAAATTTGGAGATTTTATTTTGAAAAGAATATAAATGAAACGTGTCCCGCAAGAGCAAACTTGAACTGGTCGCGCATAAATAGGCCAGTGGAGTGTGACACCCCCACCGCAATTTAGTACCCACTGATAATCAAGCTAGAATATGAAATAAATTACAAATTTTAGTCTACAACTAATCAGAACACTGAAAAAGCTATTTAAACCAATTTAAGACGAATTTAGCATTCTAAATCAAAGAAAAGTTTAATGTTCTTTGAGTAGCTTGCACAACTGAAGCAATCTAATCAAAGTTTTCATTTCCAACACTTCTACTTCTAACATCTCTTTCTCTACAATTATTTTCCTTCCAATACGCGTATTAGATTACTTTGCTGAATGTTTAGACGTTAAATCTTTCACTAAAAGAGAACGAGATTCAATAGGCTGTTTCACATCTTTTGCCAAAATGGTATTTCTAAGAAGTTTTTCCTCGATATTCTTCGTCGCTGTCATTCTTATTTTAAGAAAATGATCTCTTTCCACCATTTAAAACTTGTTATCTCTTCGAACATAAAAATTAGCAGAACTAATGGAACCCTGTGCCACATCAATGAATCCTTGTATTCGGTGGCTGAGAATCCTTGCATGATAGAGATCGTTTTATCTTTGTAAGAATGAGGAAATAGCGAATGTTACAAAGCGCGAACATGAAACATGAACAGACGCGCAGAGAGCATAATACTGCAAACGTCTGGAAATGACAGAAAAATGGAAAATAGCGGTTGCAAATTGCTCTTGAAGGAAAGGATGTGAAGTTCGAAAAGATTGGAAAACGTCCATTTCTGAACGATGGAATGTAAGAAGGGAGAGTGGAATGCTGGGTGAACTAGGGTTTTAGACGCTCTACTCATCTGCTCCCGGGTAATAGAGAAAAAACCAAATATGCACATAGTTTTAAGGGAGATTTCACATATCTTTAGCAAACGCCTTCATCTCGAATTTTGAAAGATGTTTTTCCAATAAATGATAATAAGGAGAGAAATAAGTTATAGAAAATAATTTCGATTTAAATGTTAGCAGTATATGAAAAAGTTTAAAAATATGTTAAAATATAAGTTAATAAAAGTTCTTTAAACTAATTCTTCATTGTATTTGAGTATAAAAAAATAACAGGGTTTTATATTAAATTAATATAAGAAATGTCTATAAATTATTAAAGAAAGAAATGAGAAATTGAGAAAATGCATGATAACAGTTCCTTTTCTAAGCGTTGTAAAGAAATTTGAAAATAACATAACATCCGTTTTGAAATCTTCCAACTCAGGTAAGGAACGTTTACGCAATTTCAGAGTAGATAATACACAGAATAAAATTCATGTGATTAATATATATATATATGGTATGTTAAAATACAGAAAAAAATGTTTAAATACTGACCGCAGACAATTTTCGAAGCTTCAATTGCACAGAATAACAAAGCAAAAATATATCAAAAACTATTTAATGTAAATATTTTACTCTTTACCTAATTTTCTAGAACTCTCTGAAAATTCCAACAGAAACTCTATTGCAAAACATTGCTATAGTGCTTTAGATTTTAGTAACAGCTCTAGAGTTAAGTAATGTGAAGTTATTTACAATCATCATTGACAGCAATGTTTTTCTTTAAACAGAATTTGCGGAAGCTTAGATATCCCAGGTGTCGTCCTCGTCATCTGACCGTGGTTCAAAATAGCCCACGTGTTGCTTCAAAACGGGACATTAATATAAATAAACTAAACAAACAAATCTTATTTTATGACAAAAATACAGAATGTAGGACCATACACCATATGAAAATAAAATATATGATTTAGGATAGATTTTATTCATTTGAGCAACAATCTCATAATCATAGCAATTTCGAAAGTAACATAAAAGAGTCTATTTTTGTGGAATCATTCTCCATTACATTCTTTTCATAAATACACTTTATGCTTATTTAATGAAGTTTTATGCATTTGCATCTGGTTTAATAGAGTCTTAAATTATATAAAGCCAAGATTCCTGCTGCCCTGTATAATTGCTTGATTCGTCGGGAAAATTTTTATTTATATGTATTCCAAGGTTTGAGGACAGATTTAGACGAAAATTTTCGCTACACTTTATCATGCATGTAAAGATTACTATAACCTATGATTTTACTCTTGACACGTACTTACTGCAACGAAAATAACCTATAATGAACTATTCCTACTGGTCAGTATAATCACTCTGTTTGCTGGGAAACTTTTATTTATATTCATTTCAAAGTTTGAGATATATTAAGATTATTTTTCTATACTTTATCATGCATGTATAAACTCCTGCAAACTATACTTATATTTAACTCTTGACACGTACTTACTACAGTGAAAATAACTTACAAATGTACAAACTTCTAAAATAGTAAGATCAAGTCTCAAATGGATCACCAGCATGTAAAGTTATTTCTTGTGCGTGATTTCTAACACGCAGTTCTTCAAAATTCTACAAAAATAAACATGCCAAAAACACGTATTTGCCTTAAATATTGCTACAAATAACCACAGTCGAAAATAAAAGCATCCGCTCGGAAAGTTATTGGTAGGTCTTATCACGCAAGGTCTCGTGCTTTTGAAGTATCCATCATAGATCATGTTCTAATCTAATATTTGGGACATTTGCGTACAATATTTTCCGAGTTCACAGCTATTTGTCTATAGGAAACCTGACTAAACGTCTTGTAAGTTTGGAAATGATTGATCAAACAAGCGAGAAATTTTCCGAAACTTCCATCGATTCTTTTTTTCGTCTTTTGTCATTTTTATTTAAATCAAGGGTTACTGCTTCATTATTCATACTTCTGTATTTTTCGACCACTTTTTAATTTGAATGTATCAAAAAAATTACCTAAGCACCAGATGCCTTTAACAGTAGGCATGGTACAGGTTTTATGCTTCAGATATTAAATATTCTTTTTTCTTCATTCCCGGCACGCTTTCTTTTATAGTCTTTGTCAAACTGCTTTCAATAAATCTGATTAATATCTTCATATATTTTTTCTTTACAAGTAAATTCTTTTTCATATAACATTAATTAACTATAGGTCCAATGAAACTTCTCTTCTTTTTCCTCATTGGGAATATAGGAAGAGTCGCAGAATTTGGACTATCTGGATATTTTTTTAACTCTCTGAACCCGGCTAGAGTGAGAATTCCAGTACCTCAAAAACTGAAGTAAATTTTCGTTCGCGAAAACAGAATGAAAACCTTCCTTTCTTTACAGAAATTCCAGGAGGACGACACTCAAGTTTCGGCGATCAGTTGTCAACAAAGAAAGGGACCACTTTTCTCCCGTAAAATTCACTCAGGCGCCCGAAACCACATGAGCCCGGCCTCTGTCGAGGCGGTTTGAGGCGGGTTAGGGCTCATAGAGTTAATGTATGATGCGATGGAGTAATTTTAACGAAAAACAAGTAGTAGTAGATTCTTTTTGGAGTTATTTATCTTCAGAACAGTGTAATTAACGTTTTTATGAGACAGACTTTAAATTAGGAAAAACGCAGATTAAAAAAGGGTTTCAGCGATCCAATCAAGAAACCAGATTGCCTAGATTGGACCTTTTGTTGCCCAGATTAGACCATCAATTTCTTTAAGCAGAATTAGAGCAAAAATATTTTTTGATTCTCGAAATCACACTCCCATGCAATGCATGCGCCCAAGTGTGACACTTTATGTATTGTATTACTTCCACTTCTCTCTTTGTTTCCTCACAAATGATACGTATCTTAAGTTTTTATAATTTTTGATCCAATATTTGATGGCTTTAGTGTCCTTTTATTGTTTTCCTCCTTTGACCTGTTCCAATTGGAATTTATGAGGACTTCTAGTTGTTTTAAACTGCTTTCTGAGCTATTCTGTCGCTTAAGATAATAATCATATTGATTTAAATGGTCCAATCCAGACTTATTGTGTATGGTCCAATCCAGGCTTATTGTGCATGGTCCAATCTAGGCAACCTTTGCACAATAACCAAAAAAATGCCCCTAACCTTAATTTAAAATTATTATACTAAACTGTAGCTGAAGAAACTTTCTATACGTGGATATAATTACATATTTTCCTATTTAATTTACAACAGAGCAAGGGCTTTTTGTCTACTGTTAAAATAATCAATTGCTGATGCCTAAATCCAAACAATTGTTCTCTAACTGTAACCACGTAGCGCTTTCTCCTAAAAAGGAAATAATTCACCCTATTTACATCGTTACAACATAATTTTCCTATTTTAGGGCTCATTATTTAATGGAATTGAAGTTCTGAGACCGTTCCAAATTTGGCGTCTCTCCCCTGTTTTTATCTGCCTTGTCAAAGGAGCCCCTCCTCTTCCTCCCTCTGCCTTATCTTCAACAAAGGAGTCAATTCAGGTGACGTCACAGTTACGTGACTAATGTCATTAAGTTTGCCATCCAACATCCAATTGGTCATTTTCTTATACTGTAATATGGTTCCAAATCCATTTTTCTCCTGCAGCGGATTCCAAAACCAAATTCGCGCAGATCATTTGAGTATGAATATACTCCATTGATTTATTTTCTTCTCGCAATTAACCAATCTATCAAGACCATTTCCAACGCAGTTTGGAAAATAATACTTAGTTACCATAACAATGGTGTGCAGATTTTTAATTGACCGTGTAGTAGCTCCGCGGATTGCGTTTGATTTTTGGACATGTGTAAACGCATTTCATGTTCAAACTCTTGTAAAAAGTACGATGAGATAGATTCCTTCTATAACAAGTAATTATGAATTAATCAATTTCTTTAAATGACAGTTTGATGCAGTGAGTTTCCATTATTAGTGAAATATTTAGAAGGTAAAGCCTACTATCCTGTAAGTAAAATAATAGCTATTTACTCTGTAAGCCGTGTATTTTGTGAAATAAAACTCAATTTAATAGGAAAGAATTCAGATAAATTGCCTTTGACTGAACCGATGAAAGTCATTTACAGTAATTCTCTTAAACTTGTGGTTATTCAAAAAAAAGGAAACTTATAAAAGATTTAATTTGATCTCATGAAAAATTTAAGAAGTGGAGAAGTTGGACTGAACAGAAATTTCAATTTGAAATCAAGAATAATTTAACTAGCGGCGAAGTCCGATTGAACAAAAATTTTGTCTTCAAAGCGCATCAGACTTACTTGAAAATAGTTGTCAAGATCTAATTAATGTAATCCTAATGCTCAATCATGGCTTCATAATAAATAAAACTTTTTAAAGCTACACATATAGATTCTCTTTTCAAATTATTTTTCTTATTGACAAAAGCAACAATATGCCTCTTCAGAAAATTGACGTTACTATGCCTCCAGCTAAGCATATAACAATTTGAACTAAACATAATTTTTTTTGTTTTAAATCTCGAAAACAGTTCAATCATAATTAAGATTAAAATCGAATCACTTAGAGAAAAAGGATGATTTCCAATTATATTGGATTATTACATTTCTCTAAAACAGTTTTATGATCATTCAGCTTTATGTAATAGATATGTTCAGGTATTTTATTCCTAAATTCCGTCTGGTCGAGAATTAGAAATTTAATTCCATATTTCCAAGCAGAGATATTGTTTGCCTTATCTTTTAAAGAAATACTAGATGTTTTCATCTTAATAATGACTTTCAACGAAAAAATCATGGTTTTAGGTAAGATTTGATAAACGACATATTGGAGATTACTGAAAAGAAAGCGCTTTAGTGAAGTGTACAACTTCTCAAAAGTTTGTAGTAGAATCTCCCTGTATATATATATATATATATATATATATATAATATAAAACAACTAAAAAATTTCGAAAACATAAAAACTTGAAAAAAACAGGATTACATATAAATGCAAAAATTGTGTATGAAATGGAGAAAGCTATTTCTGCATTCTCGCAAAAGCTGCGTCAGCAATAAAATCAATACAACAATACAAACAAGAAACAAAGAAGCATACAAAAGGAAGACAAAAAAACTTGACAAATTAAATAAATATCATGACCAGCCGCTCATCGGGGGGGGGGAGTCCCACCAATGATATTAATTAATGTTTTTAATGAGATTAGTCTGAAAATGGATCACGGTTTCCATGTTCCATTTTCATGGTTGGTGTTTTTTGGGGGGATAACGACTAATTTTAACGATTTTTCGTATGTTGTTTAGCAGAAAAAAGCACTAATTAATAACATTTCTTGAGCGTTTGCCCATGAGATTTATTCAATTTGTCAAGATTTGTCTTCCTTTTGTATTTATTTTTCTTCAGTCATTATTGTTATATATATATATATATATATATATATAATAACCTGGCTAAGCTTGTCCACGGCCAATCTACTAATTTAATTGTTGAAAACTCCAATTATTTAGATTGCCTTTTTTCAATAGTTTTGATTGCAGCAGAGTTCATTTACATGTTAACAATTGCATGTTTAAACTTACCATTTGCTCTTAGTATCTATGATATTTTCAATTTTTTCGATTATATTTTAAATTTGGTTTTATTAAAAATTAAGTTTTTCCATAGATAAGTTGGAGTTTTTCCACATGCTACTTGCATCTATTAAGCACTATTACTTATAGGATCGTAATTGAAATTTGTTTAATTAATAAACTTCTTGTTTTTGCATTGCATTTTTGATATGATTTGTTTATTTTGTTTTGAATGTTCATTCAAGTTATATATATATATATATAATAAATTAACACTTTCCTAATTTCAAAAAACGCTACTCAAAGTTTAATTCGTAAAATTATTTCTACTTAAGATCTAACACACAATTAACTGTCACTGTAACTGGCTGAAATCCAGTTTCAACCGCTCTAATGCTCGGGAATTCCCCTCTTTTACAAAACTACTTAATCTCGCTGCGATGGTGCAACTTCCTCTTTCTAAAACCATGTAGCTTTCCTACCAGACGTCCGTTTCGCCATGGCTTGTTTCTTCGTCGCCAGTGACTACGCTTTACGTCTGTATTTTAAATCATGGCTTGATATTATTATAAATTCTGCCCTAATCAGCTGAAACTTATGAATCAAATAAAGAAACTGTTCATCTTTCGTCAACGATTTCTGTTCTTCTTTGGAATCACACTTTTATACCTCACAGAAACCATGATGTTATAAAAGTCGACAGGATTGTAAGCCCCTGTGGTGTGTGAACCCCGTGGATCTCTCGAGTCAATTTTCCGCTGTTTTAAAATTAAGAAATGATGTGGTATTGTCTTCAAAATTATTGCTTCTACAAAAAGCATTTTATCTTCAACGTGTATACTCTCGGCTATAGGAAAAAAAATTCTTCAAGAAAACAACGTTAGAAAAAAGATGTTTAGTTTCGACCTTCGTTTGCAACACCTGCAATTGGTTATGTTTTAAGGATACTTCAAATTCCATCAATAGAAAAAGAATGTGTTATCGGCTGTGAATCGTTTTAAAGAATGTGTGATTTATTCTTCAAAAGTGTATTCGGATTTATTTTTTCTTCAAAAACGAATGTTTTCAAGACTCATGGATTATCCCTGTGTTATTGGTTTCAAAAAATTGCAGCTGATTCAAATAAAATCTACAAATCTATTCTTAAACGCCTCGACGTGGTGCACCAAAAAATATAACTTTTATCTCTAATTGTTTGATTCTTTACTTTTGATTATTAATTGATTTTAAGTTTTATATTTGAAAAACAAATCTATTTGGTGTTGTTATGTATTGTATACATTGTATATGTATGTATGTATACAATTTTCGAAAGTTATTCAAAATTCTCCATTCAGGAAAAACATTGTACACATGTAGACAGAAACAGATTGGTGCCGACATTCCCATACAATCCCATAAACAATAATTACTTTACCTGGGATTACAAGGCAGAGAATTCTTCATCCAGCCACTTTCGAAACGATGGTCTTCAACGCAATGAGAGCCTTGATCTAATTTTTATAGTTAATCAAAATTCTCTATACAGAAGAAACCATGTATACATATAGCCAGAAACATAGATTGGTGCCGACGTTTCCATACAATCCCATAAACAATAATTACTTTACCTGGGATTACAAAGCAGGAAATTCTTCATCCAGCCACTTTCGAAACGATGGTCTTCTACGCAATGAGAACCCTGATCTAATTTCCTGGTCTCGAGTGAAACTTTCTTTTAATTAAGCTAGAATGTGTATTTGCTGATCCAACCGGTGGGCAAATCACGGAGAATGTTGACGGACTTCCAGAAGGCAAGTTTCCACCTCGGGCTAAAACAAACTCGGAAGTTTATACTCGGATGGTTTCGCTGGTAATTGTTATTCCCAACAAAGGAATTGCGAGGTTTATTGAACTGGTTATCCTGTAAGTGATGTACTTTTCTTATAAATTTTTCAGTTGTTTTGAATAAAATTGGTGTAAGATGTATGACATCCTATGTGTTTTAACCTCAAAATTCATGATATGTCTATCATGAAAGATTTTATATCTTTTAGTAGTATAATTTAAAGCAAAACTGGGTTGAAAATTGTGTTATTATATTGACTTGTGTGATTTTCTTGAATTTTACAAATTATTACATGAAATTATGAATTTTTTAAAGTTCAATAATTAAAGTTGAAAGCAATTAACGTTGAAATAAGCAACGAATAAGCAAGATTTTAATGTATTCCCAAAACTGCCATAAAAACTTTTATTCTAATAACATTGAAAATTATATGCTGAATTTCTACTTTTCATTTACGTTGTCTAAATTTTAAACACAATCTTTACTTTCGTTTTGTATTACAGACGGAAAAGCACTTTTTTCTGAAAAATAATCAATTCACGTATTGCCAAATTAAGTTTTTTCATTTGCCAAGAAAAATTTGATTTGGTTTTTTGTCAGTTACAAAAAAGTAGCTCAATAAAATAAAAATGTTCATCCGTCAATCCTTCTTATATTCATATCTCAAGTTTAAATTCATTGTTTTAGTCTGCCATTTTAAGAAAATTTCGATCTTTCTCAAGAATACACGACTTTTTCAATACGAACTATCATTTCGCTTTAAGACATGCTCACACATTCTTTTGAGACCCACTAAGATCATTCTACCTATAGCTTTAAAATATTTCGTATACACACAAAAAGTTTTAATATTTTTCGTTTCAAGGTCTCATGTATCGTAACTAATGACCAACAGAAACTTGACATCATCATAATAATTATCACATTAATTGTCTTTTAGCGTCTATTGCAGATTTCAATTATGATCAAAATATATTAGAATGCTATTTTCTTTAAATAGAGGAAAAAGCTCACATTAAAGGAGGTAGGTAGAGCACTTAAAATGAGTTCAGGTAGTACTGTTACGACTAAAACCGATTATTCACGTAAAATGTTAAATCAAAAATGTTCAACTCTATTGTAAGATAATAAAACCTGTAAGGTACCTGTAAATACTGAAATATTTTGTAAAAGTCTTGATTTCTTTTTTAAATGTTGCTTTCTTACTTTGAACTGGTAATTTAATGAAAACTACATTATTCCCAACGTAAACAGATTACTTTTTCAAAACTATGCATAACCAAAGTAAATAGTGGTCTAGGTTAGGTAAGTTATTGGTAACTGTTAAGTTTAATTCCAAGAAATTGTTTAATTTTACTTCTCTAACCATGAATATTAAAGAATATTTAATTTACTAACTGAAACTTAACTCTAGAATTTTTGGAAACCTTTTGACTTTTAGGGAATATTTTTTGTGCATGTCCAGAAGTGTAGGAATATTACTTTCTCATGAGTTAGTGACAAAATGTCATTAATAAAGATGAAGATACCATTAGAGATTTGTATTTTTAATTTTCTGATTTCTTTAATTTGTTATGATTGTAGAATGTTTTGATCGTTAATTTAAAGATGTCTTTACGCAGCCTAGAAACTCCAGAATAGCTTTTGATTATAATTAAAATGTATTTTCGGTTTTTTAGGAAGAAACACACACCTTTTAAAGAAATATACATTTAAATTAGCCAAACAAAATCCTAACGTAAACGGATTATTATGCAAACATCTTTCAAAGAGGATCTGAAGAAGAAAAGTTAATTATTAAATCTTGTATTTATTAACTATTCATTGATCAATTTCAGCAGTCTTCAATTGTCTTCATTTTTTTCTTTTCACACATAGCTTTGGATAAAGTAGAAAACTGCATTATAAAAGTTATGTCCATAAGTCAAATACTTAGCTTAATCGAGTATTAACGACAGTAAAATTTGGTACTCTTTTAAATCAGGTTTGTTTTATGTGAGCAAATTTTCGAAAAACTCCTGAGCAACTCATTTAAGAAATTAAATCTGCACCAATTTTTCTTTATCAAACAAAATGGATGCAGGTGCACATCCTATATGTGAACTTAGTACCTTAGATCATGCTCTTCAAAACATCTGCGTCACCAAATCACGAATCATTCCTTTGATGCGGCACATTATGTGATCTATTAGACAAAACTCTTTTTCTGAGTTTCATAGCATTGAATATCATCACAGGATTTTTTATTCTTTTATAATATTACACATTAATTTCTTCCGTGAATTCTTCGATCCAAAGTATTATAAAATAGCCAGAAATCTAATAAGTTAATTTAAAAAGAATTAAAAGACCTCTTTCTTGTGAATAAACAAAAAATAATTTTATCGATATTTCACATTCATTAATCCTTTACGGTGCAAGGCATTAAATTTTTTAAAATATGATGAAAAAACATCATGGATGGGTTTAGTTTATTGTCTAGAAATAGAATCTACCAAAAAAAATTTAAAAACTTTCTTCATTCAGAGGGGGGGCGTTCCTCTTTGGGATCACCCCCTCTCGTATGAGAATCCCCTTAGATACAGCCACCTTGATACACTCAAAAAATATTGTTGAATCTTACAGAAAATCATAAATTAAAACTTCAAGAATATTGGAGGTAAATTTTCAAGTTAATTTGCTAAAATTGCAAACATCCACTGAAAAAATTTCTTATCTCTGAATTAAGGAATTTTCCCAAACTTTATGTTTAATAATTCCTATTCCGAAACGAAATTCATAAGGCTGCTATATACATTCTAAAAGGAGTACTATTAGCCCTATTCTAAACCTATTATTTCAAATTTATAGTTAAATTTAACAGTTGAGAAGCGAGTGAAATTAGTTGTGCCATCAGCTGGCACACTGCACCGCAAAGGGTAACAAAATGTGTTGCTCATAGAAATATACTGTGGTAGTATTCACGTGATGGCCATTTAACATGCGAGTTCACAATCCCTTTTGTTTAAATGCAATAAATATCTGCCAGCTATTAACTCCCATATTATGAAGTCCCACTTTGGAAAACACGAGGACTAATATGGGAAGAACCTTGTAATTTTGAACAACGGTCAGATGAAGAGAACGACATCTGGGCTGGCACCGCCCACTCCAAGCTTCCGCCCCGCACCACCAAGAGGATGTTTGACCCACTACGTCCCAATTAGCATGCAATAGCAAATCTTCAGTGGATTCGGGTTTCGAACCTGGAACCCTCCGGCCAAGAAGCAGTGACGGAATCTCGGTTTTGGAACAGGAGGGTGGTAGTCCTAGACCCGATTCTCCAAGTTGGACCTGGCAAAAATTAATTATCCATTGGGGTCACTCTCACTAGTATGGCTAGAATGTTTCAGAAGATGAACATATTAAGACAAAACCGTAAATTTGTGGTTCTCCTGATTCGATCACGTTTCAAAATTATAATGTCTTCCCAAAATAGCGATTGTGCACTTTCAGAGGGGGACGCTAATTTAAGTACGATGGATTTGAGACATTTGTGGTGTCATGAAATTTGGCGGAAAAGCCAAGATTGAAAAGTCTTTTTTTATCATTTTGGCATCTGGTCTCGAACATTAAAATCTCAAATAGATAAATTTTAAATAGAAGAATGAAGTGAATACACATGATTTGCCTTTAGAAGCAGAAGAAAAAATAATTTACACTTAATCGGTGTAGAAAATAATTTGAAACAAACAAATAATATTTGAAACTCAAAGAAAAAACATCAGAACATGCAAGCATGTACTTACAAAATACCCTTGATTTTTATACAGCATTCTATATAATATTATAATTGTTTCTGGGGATATAACAGAAAAAATATATAAAGCGGTATCTAAATCTCAAAAGCATTCCGAAAGAAAAAAAGAAGCCTATTCATATTGCCAACAGTAACTTCACTTTTATTTCCAAGTAACTCAATGTGTCATCGATATCACTGTCACAACCACATGGCACGAAGTCCAGAAAAAAAGTCTTCTGGAAATAAAACTCCTTCTGTGACATCTCTGTCCACCTGATGGGAGATACTTTGCAAAAAAGTAAGCCGAACAGAAGCACTTCACTAATACATTTAGCCAAGTATTGACTTGTCAAAAGAATCGTTCACTTCTCTTCTGAGTGTAAATGTGTGTGAAAGTTTTCACATTTTAACGATTCGGTGCTGCAGGCCAGGGGAAAAAAATGAGAAACCTTACTTTGAAAAGTTCTTATTGAATTCTTTTATGTTGTGATATTATATTTCAGAAAAAAATTTCGCAGGAAAATCTTTGCTCAGAGTGAAATTCAGAAACAGATAAAAAATATTAAATTTGTTAAATAAGAAACTTTTGAATTACTGTATCCGACTAGGTAAAGAAAGATGCTTTCTAAAAAACATTTAAAAAAATTATGATATAAAAATATAGCCATAACTTTTAGGATTTTAAAACAGCTTTGTTTTTATTCTATGTAAGACAGAACTCTAGATACAGGAGTTTAAATAATTCGGAGTTGAAAAAGAAACCGGAAGTGGACGCTTTTTCCTGTTTTTTAGGTAAATTTTCCTCAAAATAATATTTAAAATATATTTTAAATTTTATATCATTTCTGGAAATATTCTGTATCTGAACTAGAGTGTAATTTTTTATTCCGATTCTTTAAAATTTACTGAAATTTTGTAGACATGTGTCACAAACATTTGAGGTTGGATTAGACTGCAGATTTTAAAATAGTTTCATTGTTTGTTTGTTTTACCGTCACTTTCAGTTCGAAACATCGAGTAATTTTACCAAAAAGTTAAAGTCGTCAAATTTAAATAATCATAAAATATTTATTTTTTAATAAAATTTTATGTTGCTGTCTGTACATTTTAGATAGTTTGAGAAGTATATACGCGAAACGAAAATTAAATATGTCTATTATTTTTTTAATTACTCTGTTTTTCTTAACATTGAAATTTTTGCCAAAATTCTCCCCCCCCCCCCATTTTTTTTTCAAAAAATAATGGTGATATATAAATTTTTCCTTCTAATTATGACTTTATAAGCTTATTTTTATTACTTGGCCTTGTAAAGTTTTTTTTGGGTATCATTTTTTAAAAATTTGTCTTTGAACCTAGTCGGATATCCTAACCAAAACCAAAACAATGAATATATTTTTAGTTGAAGATCATTTTTAATTATTTAAAAGATAATTTTTTTCTTAATTTCAAAGTTGACTGTTAAAATTAAATTCCATTAATTAGTTTCAAATTATTCTCTTAAAATAGGTCCAAGCAAATGACATATTTCTAAACATTTTCATTTTCTTTCAGAATAATCCCTTAATGAATAGCGGAAAATAAACTTCCCAGAAATTAATTAACTTAAATAAATATTATTTAAATTTTTCTTACTTAATTTCTTACTTAAAAATCTATTTATTTTTTTATATAAATAATAATTTTAATGAATAATAATATTATTTTTAAAAATAAACTACCTTTCAGAAAAATCGGCGACATTCACATATATAATTTGTTATAGCAGTGTAGATGTGTGTTTAAAGTTTTATTGACCGAGAGAAGCGAGGTTTACGTTTTAACTCAGCAATGCAGTATTTTGTCTGTCTGTAAATTCGTTTGTGACGCAATCACGGCCAAACGCGTTGTTCGATTTTCTACAAATGTGGCAGAAATGTTCTTTGGTGGAACAAAAAACGATGTATATGTAAGGAGATTTATTCTTGGAATTCGTTTTAAGAGGATGGCCGATTAACTGGTTTCAACGTTCTGGCGAATCATTGGCGTATTTGGCACCATAAAAACATTTGAATCATTTTGGTAAAGGATTTTGTAAATACTGATAAAAGCAAACAATTAATTTTAATATAAATAATACGATGAAAACAGACATTAATTTTCTGAATACGGATAGTCCATTTGTTAATTCTGATGAAAGCAAAGATTTGTGTAAATAATTGGCACTCAAAAAGACAGAGAGAGAGACAGAGAAAAAATCATAGTTTTACAGGCTTATAGTTGTTTCTTCCTGTTTCGTTCCATCTAATCTTTTTTTTCTCGCTTTCTCTTTCCGGGAAGGTTTTTTCAGGGATTATACAAAACGGTTCATGTTATTAAAATTTGAAGAAGATTATCTGTTATTTGTGTAACGTTTCTTTTTGCAGATTACTCACAATTTTTACGATAAAAACTAATCTCATACTTCTTCCATCTTCTGGTGCTTTTGCTACTGTTAAAGTTATGAAAATTGACCGATCGAAGTGATTTCTGTTTCAACTCCGATCAGCATTTCGTCTGTCTATAAATTCGCTTGCTACACCAGTCACCACCAAACGCTTTGATCGATTTTCTTTGATTGAGGTTTTTTGAGGTCATAAAAAACGACATTTATGTCAGAATTTTTTTTCATGCCGTTTCAAGATGGCGGCCGTTTTAGAGATTCCATTGCGTTTGGGAGTCAATGGAGAGTTTGGCACCATTAAAATATATGAATCATTTTGATATTGTTTGGTTTAGTTACATTAACTTCCCGTTTCGAAGTAACACGAGGGCTATGTTGGGACGGACCTTGTAATTTTGAACCGCGTTCAGTTGACCAGGACGAACCTAAGCTGGGGCCCACTCTTCAGCCTTCCACACCACACCAGCGGGAGGACGTTTGACCACTAGGTATGATTTAAGATGCAACAGGCCCCATACATGTGGGTCTCCGGGGGAATCGGGTTTCGAGCCTGGAACCCTCCGACCCCGAAGCCGAGGCCTTACCACTAGGCCCTTGGGTATGGTATTGACAACTACTTAATTATAATTTTGTTAATACTATTTACAGCAAACATTTAATTTTAACTTTGTATATAGTGATAAAAGCAGACATTTAATTCTAGTTTTGCTAATACTGATAAAAACAGACATATGATTGTAATTTTTTAATACTGATAAAAGCAATCATTTAATTGTAATTTTGTAAATGCTGATAAGAAGAAAGATTTGTGTAAATGATTTGCATTGAAAAAAGTTTGAGTGTGTGAGAGAAATAAGATCATGGTTTTTCCATGTTAAGGAGTCGCTTTTTCCCAACCAAATGGCTCATGTTATAAAAAATTTGATGACTGCCTCCACTCTCGAGTGTAAAATTTACTAAACATCTGTTCCAGTACATTTTTATGTCACTTTATTAAGTTAATGTATTTGTTTTGTAAATACAGGGAGTAAAATTTGTGTATAGTAGAGGTGTTCCATATTGTACATTGATTGGTTTAAGATTGTAAATATAACTTAGCAAATTATATATAAGATAATGTATTCATGGGGATAAAGAAAGTTCCTCCTTGAAAGACAAATTATGATGTCTGGTGTTCCTATAAAAAATGTTGTCTCCAAAATGAATGACAACGTTGGATAAACCTTTAAAGGCTGCAATGAAGAAAATATCTTAATTTTTTTTCGGGGAGGGGAGGGTTCGAGGTCTACGGCTCACAGAACTATTAGTTTATAAAGTTAAGTATACCAACTCGAAAAGTAAAATTTTACACGACCCTTTTTGCATGTAAATGAATAATTTAGTTTATGCGTTTATGACATGCATATATGATTGTATAAGACTTATGAGGTTACTTCTTCATATTTTGATGTATTTTAAGTATAATCTAATTTACTCAAAGAAATAAATAGATCCTAGCTAAATCATTATATTAATTCATTTTATTTTACGAAGCGGGAAAATATTTAAATGAAATTCTAAGTTTATTGCTGAAAAAAGTAGAAATAAAATGCCTAGAAAAATTTGAAAATAAGATTTGAGATTTAAAAGTAATTAGCATTCATTGGATTTTTAAGAATTTTCATCTGTAAGGCTGAAGAATTTTTTTCGAGCGATTTTCATGCGATAATTCTCCAGGTAAGAAATATATTTTGAAGATCAAAGCGATTAATTTGAAAAAATTAAAGAAAATGAAACGAAATATGCATAAAAAGTGAGTAAGAGTAAGCACGATTCTGATTTAAATTTTCTAAAACAAAAAAATACGATGTTGATTTGCATTTTATAAAACACACGAAATAAAAGTAGAAGTTTTGTTCCTTCTACGCTCACTCATAAAAAGAACAAAATTCGTTTCTTTTATCGATAATATATCAAAACATTTCAAAACACAAGTACTTTCTTTTGCCACTGTTCCCAAGATACAAACTAAATTCATAACGCAGGAGTAAAACTAAAATGTCTAATTAATTATTTTACTTAATCACTTTACAGTTTGGATAATAAAGAAAGATATACTATTTTGAGGTACAAAAAATTATGGTAATGTTGATATCTGAAAATAGAAAGATAAGCTTTGAGCCATTTAAAATAATTCCGAGAAGAGTAAACAATTTATTATCTAAAATAGTAAATCAAGCTTCTCTATATTGCTACATTTACATTTTAATTTTTGTGATTGATTTATAGAGTGTTTATTCTTTTCTTATTAAATATTTAAAACTTATTGACCCGATTAATATTTATCCTTCATTTGCATTTAAATTTTTGTGATTGATTTATAGAGTGTTTATTCTTTTCTTATAAATTTTTAAAACTTATTTACCCGAGTAATGTTTACTCTTCATTTACGTTTTAATTTTTTTGATTGATTCATAGTGTTTATTCTTTTCTTATAAATATTTAAAACTTATTTACACGAGTAACATTTACGCTTTATTTACATTTTAATTTTTGTGATTGATTTATAGAGCGTTTATACTTTTCTTATAAATATTTAAAACTAATTTACCGAGTAATATTTACGCTTCATTTAGATATTCAATTTTGTAATTGATTTATAGCGTTTTTATTCTTTCCTTATAAATTTTTAAAACTTATTTACACGAATAATATTTACTCTTCATTTACATTTTAACTTTTGTGATTGATTTATAGAGTGATTTATATAGTTTATTCTTTTCTTATAAATATTTAAAATTTGTTTACCCGGGTAATATTTACGGTTTATTTTACGTGAATTTTATTAATTCAGCGTCGTTACAGAATTTTCTTCTTCCAAGTTCAGACACAATATATCAGTAATTGTAAAATTATAGTTCTGTTTAACCATATTATTTTAGCAGTAATTCCGAAATGATAATTTTTCATTCATTTGAAAGATTTAATCTAGTATTTGTGATGATTTGGCTTCAATTAATTTCGGAGATGCTGTTCAAATTACTGATTTTTCAACTTATTATACTATTGATATTCAAACAAGTTTTTAATGTGTAGATGAGTTTGTTTGAATTGATTCTCTATTATAAATTCGTGCTAACATTTTTTTTTGAAATGTTAATTTTTCTGTTGCTGTGCTGTGCTGTCAAAAAAGAGAGGAAAAGGAGGAAAATTGCGTTTTCGTATATCCATTTAATATTTGTAGAACTATCTTGTATGACAATTTTTCCCCTTCTTGTATATGCTAAGTGAATTTTCCTATAACGAGCGCTTTTAGTTTATGGTATTATTAAATATTAGAATGTGAATTACAGATACTTTAATGGAAATTAAAGGAAATTATGGTGAATTTGCTCAATGGATTTTCGCATAATATACAAATATGTATTAAGAACATATAGTTTCGAAAACGGACATAGAATTTTTCCATTTTTTGCTTGTAATAAAGAAAGGAAAGGTAACGCATAAGCCGATTGCTAGTACAGGGGATTAATGGGCGACAGCGTAAACTTTGATAGGCTTCAAGGTATTAATAGGAGATTTCAGTTGCTGGCAAAGCTGTGTTCATAATCACATTCCTAAAAATTTGTAGGTCAAATATATTTAAAGCATTCATTTTTCATTACCATTTGACTGCAACTAATCAGCAGGAATGTTGGATGTTTGCCCAAGATAATTGGGCAATGAAATGGATGTTTTTTTGCATTGACAGAAATAATGGTGATCCTCCTTGAAACCTCGTTTCCCCTCAGACATATGACGTATCAATAATGAAATACAAAAAACAAGTTATGATAATGAAGTAGTTCATTTGGCGCTTCACGATTACAGTGGTCTTGAGGGTTACAGAGCCTCTGTTTCGGACCGGTGTGAGACGTGATTCTACTGAAGAATCGCCATGTACAGTCCGCAACTTTACAGATCGGATAGTCGCTAAAACTCGGGGAGTTCATTGGATCTTCATAAAACAGGTGTCAATGGAAATGTCTTGAGGAGACGGGTTTATTCGGAATATTCTCCTCGAGACATTTCCATCGACACCAGTTTTGTGAAGATCCGATACTAACTCCCGAGTTATAGAGACTGTAAAGTTCTGTCCGATCTGTAAAGTTGCGGACTGTACAATTTCGCCTCTGAGGCAAACGCCCTCCGAGGAGGTCCGTCAGAAAGAAATCCGTTGAGGATAAACTCTGCGACGAGTGTGGAGCGGAAGTTTGAAGAGGGGATGGAGCGCCGTCTCAGGTATCGTCTTCATCATCTAACCACAGTTCAAAATTACGTTATCCGTTCCAAAATAGCCCTCGCGTAGTTTAAACTGGACGTTAATACAGCCAAACTCAATCACTTGTAATTTCTTGAGGACATTTCACGCTGCAGCATCTGTGAAAAACAGACAAACCTTTATATTAATGGATTGAAATCTCTTTATACACACCACAAGTTATTAATCCTTTAAAAGTTAATTATATATATATATATAACACCACTTCATGTCTCCGTATCTAGAATCATTATGATTCTTTGTAATCGGTTTAGAGGGACATGAAGTAAAAGTATACAAGAAAAAATTTAAAAACCAATTTAGCAGCCTAAAAAAAGAAAAAATTTGAACTAAATTATATAACTACAGAGAAAACAAACAAATAACAGAATAAAAACAAAGATAACATAACAGAATAATAACAGAAGTGTCCATGGTGTTACTAAAAAGACTTTCTTGTCTTGAGGAATATATTTTTGAGTCCATTGTTTGACCATGATCATACTATTACACTTATATTAAAATTCCATATTCAAACTTGGTTGCTAATGTTGATTATTGAACTTCGTAATCAATGAAAGAATGAAGCAGGAGAGAGCAGTTGGCAGATCTGATTTTTAAGGATCTGGACCATCTGATTAAGGATCTGGAATGAAGAGATGACTAGTTAATTATGCAGCGTATTATTCAAATTTTAAGAGCTGATACTATAAATTTTCATTCTCTAGTTCTAGATAAAAATGAGTTTTTAAAAAATTAGTTACAAAAACCTTTGAAGCTGCGCACCACACAAACGAAAGAATGTTTAACTCAGGTGGATTTAAGGTATCCGACTGTGTTCGGAGACATTTTTTTGAAAAATAACTTATATATATTTTATAATGTTATTTTTCAATTGCATATGTTTTAAAACTATGAAAATATTGTAAAATTAGGCTTTCAAAGTAATATTTTTTTTTAAAAACTGAGAAATTTGAAGAAAAATGACTAAAATATTTGGCTTACGCTAACAGCCATAGACAAAATCATATTCTAAATATACATAAATCCTTGTAAGAGTACATTTTTATGACAGTTATCTGTGTTATGCTCTAAAATATTTCTTGTACTTCAAAATAGTTTTGAAATATAGCTGAACATAGTTACTAAACTGGTAATTTTTCATAAATGCTTTTCGTTTATATTTAAGCACTTAAAAATAATACTTGATTTTAAAATTGACCTTAGGTTTTAGAGGAAAACATCAAACATATTACATAAAACAATCTCAGAAAATTTCATATCAATACTTGAATAATTTTTTGAGAAATCATTGTTACGGTCGACAGTTTTCCTCAAAAATATCATTTCTCAGAAAACGCATTTAAAGTTTTCATGCAACATAAAATAATGCTTACAGTTCGGTAATAAAACAGTTGTAACTCCATTTGTAATTCACGCAGAGTAAAAAGTGAGACAGTTTAGAAAGCTGATTAAACAGGCTACAAAATTAAGTCATAAAAATTATTTTGATAATTTCATCAAAAACGACGATTTTAAACCAGTCGGATACCTTAACATGTACCAGGTCTGGGGACCCGATTACCTTCGTTAATGCAGGGTTTCGAGCTCGTGGTCCTGCAGTCCTCATGCAAAAATATTGCAATCAGGATAAATCGGCCATCGTAAAACTGTGAAACATATATGGCAGAATCCACCACATTAACAAAACATAAGATTCACAATACGAGTCTGAAATCTTCCACTGTGGGATATTTTTCTGATCACCTGAAAACCCATTGCTACTAACAGCATTTCACTTCTAAGCTAGCATTTACGGAAAATAAGAGGAACTTTCCTCGCTTCGGCTGTAATGAGTCCACGAAAACTCTTACTTCTTTCACAACCATTGCATTTTCCAAACAAAAATAAACCATTCCCCGACTCCAGGTGGGACATAAAACTTGCTGCGAACTCTGGATGGAAATGGCAACTGCGAGTTTCCAGAAATGATGCATCCAATTTACCTGACAGAATGCGAAAATTTATTTTTTTCTATATTTGGCAGGATAGCGGAAATGGAGGCGGTGCTGACGTTTTGTTGAGAAATCTGGATGTCATTACCGTGTGGGTCTCATTATCTCGGTATAAAGGACTTTTAAATTCGGAAAACAGGAAAGCGGTATTTTCCGGTTTGTCGCTGAAAATTGCTCACAACAACGGTTTAAGTCAGGGATTCTGAACCTGTAGAGCGGATCCACTTCGGGAGAGATAGCAAGTGTGACGAAGACACAAAGAATAAGATAGAAATCCGAAGGCACTAATTATTGAAAGAAAAAGAAAATAAAAACTATGCATTGTGTTTGCAAAGAAATAAAATATGCTCAAAATAGGTGAACGTAGAAGTTATTTTGTTAAAGTTACAAAAAAAGATATTTCGGTTTTATTTAAAATTACAAAACTTACTGAAGAGGAGTAAAAATAAATTTAAAAAATTTAGAATAGGTGCGTGCTTTTAATATAATTTGGTAATATCTGTCCTAAATACTAAAGAGTTGAAAAATTCTGATTAGTATTAATTTCATGAATTAATTTGCCTTTTAGTTTCTTAATTTTTTCACAATTGTCAATAGGCCGCGGCTACCTAATGGTAAGGTCTCGGCTTTGGCGCCGAAGGGTACCAGGTTCAAAACCCGTTTCGACTGAAGATCTGTCATGTGTATGGACCTGGTGCAGGTTAAACCCAACTGCACTGGTCAAATATCCTCCCACTGGTGTGGTTGAGGAAATTTCGACTGGGCAATGCCAGCTAAGGTGTCGTCCTCGACATCTGACCTAACGCCACCCTAAACCCCTGATATCTATGATTACTAGAGTCACGTCATAGGTTTTAAGTGGGCAAAAGGTGGATAAAGCACGAACACCAGAACCGGCGCCCCCACAACCAAACGCTACCACTTTATTGAAAAAAAATTATAAAACAATTTTCTATTTCCAGAAATGAAAATAAGAAATATGAATAAAAAATGAATGATAAAATAAACTTAAACACTATCAAAACAGCAACCTATGCATGAAAGCAGTTCAAGCAGTTCTATTTGTTCAAGATGTTTCACTGTATCAGTCTTATTCCAATCACAATAGAACAATTAGTTGTTGTCTCTAGAACCATTAGTTGTTGCCATTATGAATCACACTTGAACATTAAGTTGTTGCCACCAGAACCATTAGTTGTTGACGCTATGAATCTGGTTTGAACAGGAATTCATATTCATGAATATGTTTGATTATTAGTTTAATTGTTTTCCCTTGAATGTTGATTATTGCCTGCATTCTTAATGCATTGATCTTTAAAGCTGTATGACAGGAGGATTCATATGCCACGGCAGACTAAATATGCATGATGTAACATAGTGCAATGGCGTACCAATTTCTTCACAACTACAAAATGGTGAGGGTTCCAACTTGAAACGATGAAAGTATATTGGAAATGGACCGTGGTTGAGGGAAAATAAAATTCCTTCTCTATTCTAAAGAAGTGGTTTAAAGGAAACTTTTTGAGCTATTGCATCAGACAGTGTACAGACGTCATCTGACCGCGGTTCAGAATTAAGAGTGTGTCCAAAATAGTCGTCGTATTGCTTCAAAACGGGACGTTAATATAACTAAACTAATCAATTGTCACGATACTCCTCTACGTAGATAAAATATCTCAACCGTATTGCGTTGGCTGAATTATACATAAAATAAACGCATGTTTTTAGAAAAGGTTTTCTTATGACTTTTCACGAATTAGTTGGTATATTACCAAATACTTGGCCCTGAAATGTTTGAAAACATTATACATAAAACATATGTGTGTTTGAAGGAACTTTTCACTTAAGAATATATGGCTTATTACGAATTAGTCGGTGGTATAGTAGCAAACACTTATTTTAAACCTTTTGTGACGCCAAGCACACAGGTAAACTTTTTCAATTTGATTCATTTTCTTTTCTTTCCATCCCGCCATTACCCATGAATATAACGAATGAAGATAAAATAGCTGATAAAAGAAAACAATAAATTATTCTAGACATGTCGTTCAGATCTAAATAAATTGATTCAAATTCATTACTTCTTATTTAAATAAAAGGATTATTACAAAACTTATTTTCTTATTCAGGATATTTTAAAGTATATAATGGAAATGCGAAAATACTGAAACTTATTAAGTTCAATTATAGGATAAGCACGTTAATAAATCAATGCGGAAAATCAATTATAAAAAATAAATTTGAAACAGAAAAGAATGCTTATCTACGTCACTGAATTAAATGCAAATGCTTTATATCACTATTATATAAATTTCATCATTTTTTCCTACACAGTAAATAAAAATACAAAAAATAAGTAGAGAATCTAAATCTCAATGCATAACAGAAATGTGAAAAGTTAATTTTTACTTTATAGAAACATCTCATATTATATTTACTTTTAAACTTTCCAATTTTATCATTTTGGCGATGCGTAATAATTCTTAAAATGTGCATGCACCGTAAATTTTCGATACATTGGAGTGAAGATACGAATATACATAATCATATCAGTTTATGATTTATGGAATTCATTTATCAACCCGCGCCGACTCACTCTCCCAAAGGACTTAGTGCGTTTACCGATCGTCGGGGAGAAAAAACAGCAAATAAACCAAAAACACACAAGATAAGATACATTTATAAAACATGCAGAATAGCCAGTAAATGAATCAATACGGGAAATCAATAATAAAAAATTAATTTCAAGCAGAAAAGAATACTTATTTGCTTCCTCGAATTAAATGGAAATGTTTTCAACGCTTTATAATTCGATTATTTAAATTCAATCATTTTTTCATACACAGAAAATAAAGATAAAAAATAAGTAGAGAATATAAAAGTCAATGCATTGCTGAAATGCGAAAGGTTAATTTTTACTTTATAACAACATCTTATATTTATGTTAGAACTTTCCAATTTCATCATTTTACTGATGCATAATACTTCTTAAAATTTTCATCAATCGTAAATTTTCTATATATTGTCAGTGACGAGATCAATATACATTAACCATATCAGTTTATGATATATTGGATTTATTTATCAACCCACCCAGGGGGTTTAGAGTGTTTACCGGTCGACGGAGAAAAACATTATAACCAAACACATACAAGATACATACATATAAAACACACAAGATAAGATTCATACATAATACATACAGTATAGAAGGCCTGTCAACAGGATCAAGTCCCCGTACTAGTGGCCATTCCAGTCATTGAACGGTTTGAAAGACATGAAACTGGAATTTTATTTAAATCAAACAGATATTTACAGAACAAATATTTACACTATATTACACAATGTTGTGTTGTTCTTTTCTTGGTCGTTGAACGCGAGACACTTGAGACTGGAGAATGTAATGGTCAACTATTGGAAACATAATCTTAACGATATTTTGCACATGTTATCAAATAAGGCTCTGGTTGTATCACTGGTGGAGTTCTGGTTATATCATTGTTGGTGGAGCTCGCGGGAGCAAAATGGGATAGTTGGAGGCTAAGAGGGGAGACGGAAGAGATATCTGTTTTCAATGATGAACCTGACTATCCTTTGTATTTTTTCTTGGAGGCAAGGTACATAATACAAAGATAAGACACATAACATAATATGAAGAACTATACATCAGATCTCCTAATATAGGGTATAAAATACTCAAAGACAGCTAGAAAGCTTTGAGCGTACAACAATATTAAAGAAGAGGTTAAAAATTACCAGGAGGAAATATTTTTGGCACGTATCTTTTTTATATCTTTATCAGGATTATCTGTATATTCTCTTTTGAAGGAGTTTTTGAAATTTACGTACAATTCCCTATATTTTGTGAATTAATATTTTGTTAGAAAACGCATGTAATTTTAATAGTAAACTACTTCTTTCATTTGCATTACGAAAACATCCATGGAAAATTCCGAGATAATAGAACTTACATGTTTTATAATGTCATGTTTATACTAATTAAAATTAATTAAAAATCGTACACTAGGAAAACTATGACTAAAAAAATAGAACTCCGAAACTAATGCTTATAACTTTGGCTTAAATAAATGCTTATTATTTCTAAAATAAATATGCCTGAAAAGAGTTAAGAAGAATTAGAATCTAAAAAAAA